>WAAB01014588.1:9229-31700 GCA_013389865.1 Piaya cayana | reverse complement strand
TTTCAAACGTGTTGGCAATGTCTAGAGTCATCATTGGAAAACAGGGTGTTCTGTGCATCTTGTAGTTGTTCAAGGGTGTCTTACTAAATTTGATGGATCTTGTTTGATGCTGCTCTCCCGTTTCCTCGCTGGACAAGGCCAGTCTGGTTCACTTGTTTTCCAGCATTGCCAGGAGGTGTGGGAGAAAGAGTGGAGCTCGGTGTTTTGCAGTGTGGCTGTAACACACATGTATATATTTATTTACCTTGGTCTTGCTGCTGGGAAAAGATCCTGCTGCCCAGTGATGCTGTTGTGGGATCTTGATTTGAGGTGTCTTCTGGCTGTGAAGGTTTCTGGGAAACCAGGGGAGGATTGTGGCTCTTCTCTTGTTACATCTTTGTGGGGAAGCCAAGGAAGCACAGGCCATTTCGGGGCTGTGGTGGACAATGTTTTTTCTTAGATTAAAAGTCACACTTGCTGTTATGATGGATATCTTGCCCTTTTCATTATTCTGAAGGACTTGCACTGCTTGTGATCAGTGACCTCTGTTCCTACCCCCCTCCAAAGCTGCGTTACTCTGTCCTCAAACAGCTGTTAGTGTCTAATAAAATTTAGCAGTGAGCCCAAGGCGTGATTTCTTATCAGATGTTTTCTATTTAGGGAAGAGCCAGGGGGCAAATTTTGAAGAGTTTAATTTTCTTGTTCCTGATGTTTGGTCATGATTGTTCCTTAGACACTGCTGCCTTGTTACACGGTTCAGATGATGTGAGGCCGGCTCTGGCACAGCCTCATGATGATCAGATGTAGCATGATACTCGGGAGCGGAGCGTTTTGACAGTACAGGCCTGCATGCTTCGGCATAGACCTCAAAGTTCAGAAGTTCATTCACGTCTTTAACTTTTTTGGAAGTTGTTTTGAGGATTCATCATCCTTCCATCAGAGGAAATGCTACTGTTGATTTGAGTTTTCACTGTAGTAGACAACTGACTTAGCTTCACTGGCAAGTTAAATTTAGCAGATACAGTAAAAATCCTGTTGAAAGGATTCTGTGAAGCTGCAGCGAAGTCGCTGATTTGGAGAGACTGAACTGGGCAGCTGTGTTGTACCTGTGTCTCAGTTTTGGTCGGGGCTGTATTTGAATTCTCCTGATACTAGTAGCCACAAGACCATCAGAATGGTTTTAATCACATTTTTGCTTTAAACAGTGAGTTTAACTCAAATTGGCATGGCTTAAACTGCTTCTTTGTATTATGCTGCTGTTAGGTAATAGTACTAATCATGTGTCCTGCTAAAAATAGAGATTTCTTCAGAGTACTGTTGTCATTTGTTTAGCTGGACCTTCTTTAACATGAGTCTGCATATCCCCTTCTAGATTGTATGTGCTTGGCTCTCTCTTCTGGGTGAGAACGGTTCAGATGAACACAGCAGTCGTCCTGCTTGAGTTTATCTTCTGTTCGTGAGCGAAGCAGCCTTTGATTCCCACAGGCCATTGTTTGACTGGCTTTTGAATTCCTCTCGCTCTTTCAGCTGTGTTTACTGCAGGCTGGCTGACCTAAATCTGCTCGTTCTCTTCTTTTTTTAATAGGCACAAGGACTGGAGAGGATGGGCTGCTGCTGCTGAAGCAGTCTGGTGCCCCTAAGTATAGATTCCCAGATTCTCTTGTCTGATCTATTGTAGCTGAAGTTAATTCCCTTGATGCAGTTGAAGGGATCTGTCGTGTGTCCCCATGCTGCATTTAAACTGGTCTCCTCTCACGTGACTGTGACTCGTATGAAGTGAGGGATCTTCTGAGTGTTGGTAGTTAAGTGGAGAAGCAGATCGGACAGGACTTCTTAAAATAGACCAGCCGAGTGCTTTTTCACCACTCAGTTCAGAAGGACATAAACTTGTCTGGTTTTGCAGCCTGAAAACCATCTGGATTGCGTCACGGGGCTTTTCCATTCAGTGTTTATGGGGTTTTCTGGTTTTTCTACTACTGCCCGTGCACTAGGACTAAAGCGTGATGAGGATTAGATGTGAAATAGGCTCTTTAGAACAGGCTAACTCCTGTAAGAAGTATAGAATCGTTTGGTTGGAAAAGGCCTTTGAGATCATCAAAATCGAGCTGTACCTGTGCAGTGCAGAACCAGATCCCTGAGCAAATGGGACTGTAGCTTTCAATTCACTGGCTGCTTCAGAGTTGACTTCATTTTTTTTTAAGTCATCCTTTTCTATTGACTCTTTACCTAGAAATCGCCTTCTTTGTTGTTCCAGCTCTTGCATTCATACAGTTTTTCCCCTTTAAATTTAGAGCAATCCAGTTTATCAGATCTAGGTACAAACCCTTTTTCTTCTCAAAACTAGTGAATGATGTATAGCTGGTTTTTTTTAGTTGTTTTTTTGTTAACAAGTCATCCTTAAGGACTGGGAATCATCTCTTCTTGCCTAAAGTTTCTCCCTTGTGTGCCTTTACGTCTGTGCATAAGCAGCTCTATTAAGATCTTTTTCCTGAGAAATACTTTAGACGTCTTAATCTGTAATCGCAGATAAAGATTTTTTTTCAGTTGCTGTTTGCTTTGAGAGGCTTTTCAAATTCATCTTGGCTCAGAAACAGCTGCTGCGAATCAGGTAGACTTCTTATTCTTTGAACCTTGTGTTTTATGCTTCGTGAGTATCTTGAAGCAGCCATAATACATTGGAGAATCTTACTGTGAAGTTGAGCAGAATAAAAATGAGGTTCGTAGAAAATACATGTCCGAAAGTAGTTTGTATACTATTTCTTTGTCTATTTTTAGTATTTAGTTGTGTTTTAGTGTACACTGGACCTTCTGATTTAGAAAATACAACTTTTAAGAGATAAATAACTGGGCAAATTGAGACAAAAAGAACGATGTTTTTTTTTTCTTTAGAAAAGTACTCAGCTAGTGCCAAAAGCATTAATAAACTATGGTGCTTTCATTTTTACTTTGTACTTTACAGAAAAGATCACTTCTGGTGGCTAGAAAGCTGTTTAGTATCCTTTTACTCCCAATTTGTTTTCCTTAGGAGCAGGCTCTTAGTTGTAATAGTATTGCAGTCAGAGGATGTGAAGCTTGATGGAGTGAAGATGTCGTCAGATAGATTAGAAGCCAAAATGAAATAAAATTTATACTTGAATTTGGAAAGTTTTCCCTCTTATTGTCATTCCAAGTGTTGGTATTCCATGGCTAAAAAATGACAAGTGGAGAGACATAACAGCCCTTTGCTTAGGGAGATGTTAAGCTAACGTTGCCAAGTTCACCACTTAAGGACTGGATTTGATAATCTTGCAGGTCTTTTTCGAACCTGAGCAGTTCCGTGATTCTGTGATTCAAAGGTGTTTGAGCAACCATCAGCCCATTTTTCATGTCTGTGCACTGAAGCAACTCTGAGGGCAGGAGGAAAATAGCATGGGAGGTTTATTCCAACTGTGGCTTTTACAAAGCATCAAAAATAAAATCTGAATCTTATAAAGATGGCAAAAAAGGCTTAAGTCAATGATAGTTGATAAATTCAATCAGCATCTAGTGTTGCTTGTATTATTTTGATGTCTAATGTGTTTTAGATGATGTAGCCCAGCTTTCTTAGCCTTGTGAGGCTTTTTAATGCTCATAATACAATTTATGATGTGGGGATACGCAGTGGGCAATATATGCAAGTGAAACTTGCCTTTTCATTCCCTCATCCTTCAGGATTGCCTTTTCGTAGGTGGGTTGTAGCTGTAGGGGCTTTCTGTTGGCTTTACTGTTGCTGTTTGATATTTCTTCACCCTTCCAAGCGTGGTGGTGCCACTGGGACTGTCTTGTAAAGTTGCTTTTCCCCTGCCTTAGACGGCCCTCGTTCTGCAGGCTGGCGGGAGCACATGGAACGGCGACGGAGGTTCGAATTCGATTTCCGGGAACGAGATGATGAGCGGGGTTATCGACGGGTACGGTGTGGGAGCGGCAGCATGGATGATGACAGGGACAGTCTCCCCGAGTGGTGCTTAGAAGATGCAGAAGAAGAAATGGGAACGTTTGACTCCTCTGGAGCGTTTCTCTCTTTAAAGGTGAAAAGCTGTGTTGGGCTCTTTGTTCGCTTTGGACAAACCTCCTGTTGTGTCCGGTGGATTATGGATGATTGTGTTGACATTGTAGAAAGTGCAGAAGGAGCCAATCCCTGAGGAACAGGAGATGGATTTCCGACCTGTGGAGGAAGGGGAGGAAAGATCCGACTCTGAAGGGAGCCACAACGAAGAAGCCAAAGACCATGAAAAGGCCACCAAGAAAGAGGGGGAGAAACCGGATAGAGTAGCGGCAGGTAAGGGGGACTTGTCATGCATCCATTCTATGCTGCAGTGTAGAATTTCTATTAATTCAGTTACTCAGAACCGTGCAATGTTACAGAAGCAGCGGAAGAAGCAGCCCAGACATCTTCACCGACCACCAGATCAGATACCCCACCGAAATCGCAGCCTCCAGATCCGCTGCAGACTAGCCTGTTTGAAAGGAAGGAAGAGTCGGTGCCAGAGAGGACAGAAAAGACAGAAGATAAAGAGAATCGAACAGAGAATACACCGCCAGCCAAAATCTCCAACAGAGGGGAAGGTAATAAACTGGATAGATAAATTTAGCGTGTGTCTATTACTTGTGATCGGTCTTGGTCTCTTAAAAGACAAGGACTGGGTTATGGTAATGAAAAGCTAGAGTTCCTCAAGTGATGTGTAAATTCAAGATTTCTTGGATATGCCTTCTGAAATGCTTGCAGAAACATGAACTGGTTGTGGAAGTGCCTCACTGGGGTAGAGCAGATCAGCCTGGACCAAGTCAAGATGTGGCTGGGGGTCAGGATGTGATGAAATGAGTTCTTCGTGGTTAGAACTAAACTCTTCTGTTCCTTAAAGTTAGGTTGAGTGCCTGAGCAGTTAACAGTATCAATTCAGCAGTTGTAAAACAGTGCGACAAACAGTCAGACAGAAAATCTGAAAATGCTTTTGCTTTGATGCTAATTTTGAGCTGGTGAATGTTTTCTGCATTAGGTTCTTAAAAAATTTTTTCCTTTGTTAGAGATAGTGAACTAATTTTTAAATTTTTTCTTTAGATTTGGCTTCCGTTGCTCAACCTGTGCCACAGATTTCTGCCGACACAGCTTCTCCTGCTCATCTTTCTCCTCCCGTGTCCAATTCAAATCCTGCTCTGCTGTCTGTTCAGACGCCAGTCACAGCTGCTCCAGGCATGGGCAACATTCCCACTGACCCAGATGATGAAGAGGGCCTCAAACACCTAGAGCAGGTGAAATTTTTCAGATTCCTTTGTTGTTGACTATCGTGAGGCTAGAAGAATGTGGAATGCAAAAAACATTTGAAGCCCTTAAAATCAGAAATGTGGCTGAAGCTTTACACTATGTATATTGCAAGCTGCATGTCTTCATTATATTTTTGGAGAATAACTCTAACCTATGTAGTAATTTTTTTTAATAAGGGTACTGTATCCAGTATTCAAGAGCTACAGATCTTAGTGTTTATGACCACTGTCAAGTAGCCTTGCCATTTGCCTTGAGAAACCATAAAGCAGTACGCCCAATATGTTTAAAAAAACCTGAAAAACCAAAGAACAATAGATACATAAACAAAACACAGACCGTGTTCACCAAAGTTTAGCGACTGCTGGCATGTAGAGTGTTTTTCATGCTGGTGCTATGAAGGTGATGTTGTTTTTTTGAATCTGTAAGCACACAGCTGACTCTTGTATTTCTCGCTGGTTTTGATGTCTCCTGCAGCAAGCAGAGAAGATGGTGGCCTACCTGCAGGACAGTGCCCTTGATGACGAGAGACTAGCAGCAAAAATTCAGGAGCACAGAGCCAAGGGTTCCTCAATGCCGTTGTTCCATGAAGCCATGCAGAAGTGGTACTACAAAGATCCACAAGGAGAAATTCAGGGTAGGTCTGTGCCCTTTACACTTCCTCTTTTGTTTCACAGAACTGTTAAGAGTTCATCGCAAAATTGCCACCTACAGATGGTTGTTTTAACAGAAGCAGGAAAGGGAATTTGCCACTCCAGGATTAGAATTGTGCCTGTTGCTGCCCCCAGCAGCTCGCAGTGCCTGATGTCCACAATTATACTGTCTCGTGGCTAAGGTTTGCTGTCACTTCAAGTTTCTGTAAATTGAGATGAGACTAAAACCTGTTTTTCGTGCCAGCAGTTATTCAGATTCCCAGATAATGGTGGAAGCTAAATAAGAACATGACCATTTATGACCTGAACGTAACCAGCTTGTTAGAGAAACCGTGAGAAACTTAAAGATCAGTTTTCTAGCTTCAGCCTGAAGACATTGAGTGTTCAGTAAGGTGACTTGTTTAGGATCTAGAGCAAAAGGAAAGCAAGTTTTCACAGGCCAGTGCTCACGCATAATCTCAGTTTAAGTTGTACTCACAGCCAGTGCATTATTAGTTCATGTAATATTAACTATTTCATGCTTTTGCTTAAAAAAATATCTCCCATTTTTTTTTCTTTTGATGAAGGGTGGGAGAGCCTTTCAGCGTGGATACTTGCTTCTTTGCTTTCAGAAGGTGCTGCTCTTTTGGAGGCCTCAGGGCTCTGTTTTAGCACTTAAAAGTAGTTAAGTAGCGAGTTCCTTACTTGCTGTACTTCACTAAGTAGTAGCTCCTGTTGCTCTTAGTGCGAGTGACTTCCTCAGCTGGGAGCTCCAGATAGGATTTTAATGGTTGGACTCGATGATCCGATGGGTCTCTTCCAACCTGGTGATTCTATGATTCCATGATGTTACACGTCTTTACAGTTTTCTTCACACCCCTTTAAATTCAAAGGATGTTAACCTAAAAAAGCATTTTTATTTGCTCTGTGTGCTTTGAGGTGTGCGTTAGTCACTGCTGGGTGTTTAATTGCTCAGCTATGGCCTCTTTACTCATTGGAGTAAGTGCTGCCTTGAATGGGACCTCAGGAGTACACACTCCTGTGTAATTTTCTCTTGAGATGATTCATATTCTTTGGGAGGAATTACCTTCCAAAGATAATTTTACAGAGGAGACGAGAGTTACCAAACATTTTTACTTTTCCAAAGTTTTTTTTTTCAAAAATTTGTATTCGTGTTGTTCTTAATTTCAATACCTTTTTCATTTTTTTATTTTACTGGCTATATGTGCATTTGGATATTTAAAATCAGGATTCCTTCCTTTGAAGGAATTGACTGAAATCATTCTTGGGAAGTGGAGGAAGAGAAGGGCAAGTGTAGCTTTTTGAGAAAGGCAAAGAGAAAACTGGTTTCCTGATCTGAAAAGGTGTAATTTTACCCTCAGAGGTGAATGTGTTCATCTGCTAAGCTTCAGAAGCAAAACTTCTATAAAACAGATGAATTCTTCTGATTTTGAAGGCAGGAGTTGAAATAGGTTTAATAGATTAGTTATGTGGAGAGTGCATTGCCTGTGCTTCTGGGGGAATGTTGAGCCGCTGTAAAGAATTAGATACCTGTAACCCTCCAGCCAAGTGAACAGGAACCGTGTTACTGTAACGAGCACCGTGCTCTTTGTTTCCAGTCTTCTGGCCTTAATTCCCCTTCCCCCGATGTGTGTTGGTTGGTGTTATTTCAGGTCCTTTCAGCAATCAGGAGATGGCAGAGTGGTTCCAGGCCGGCTACTTCACTATGTCGCTGTTGGTTAAAAGAGCGTGTGATGAGACGTTCCAGCCGCTCGGAGACATCATGAAAATGTGGGGCAGGGTTCCCTTCACTCCAGGTCCAGCACCGCTTCCACACCTGGTAATTACGTGACAGTTTCATTATTCAGATAGTCCTGTAACAAATGGAAATTGGATTATTGGAGGGGGTTGATTCACCTTCCCTGGAGGGGTGTAAGGTGTGGGTGGATGAGGTGCTGAGAGATGTGGGTTAAGAGATTGGTGGGAATGGTTGGACTTGATGATCCGGTGGGTCTCTTCTAACCTGGTGATTCTATGATTCTATTTACATGTCAGCTGCTCTGTCTTGGGACTGTAGGTTTTCCAAGCGCCAAAGTTGAACCCCGTGTTAAATTACCTTTTTAAGAGAACAAGACTCAGTCTAAAAATGCTTCTTTTGCCTTGACTGGAAGGCTTGGTCCCACGTTACACAGAAGTGCTGTGTATTTCCCAGTCACAGTACTACAGGCTTTGCTTATCAATGTTGAGCTCTATTTTTCTATTTCTTTCATCTTTTCAGTTCAGGATGTGACTTCTATGCTGCCTGTGTGTGCGATATGCTGCCATTGTTGGACGTTAGTAAAACAGAATTTTTTGTTTCTAAACACAGGGCGAGCTGGACCAAGAGCGGCTGACCAGACAGCAAGAGTTGGCTCTGATCCAGATGCAGCATCTCCAGTATCAGCATCTCTTAATACAGTAAGGCTGCCAGTCCAGAGGTTTGCCAGTGCCTGTGTTCTGCTCTGCATTTGTAGTCGTCTTGCTTCAGCTTCTTATTTCTGTTTTCTTGGGCAGCGGGGCTGGGAGTACTTCACCTCTAGCAGCAGCCGCTGCTTCCACAAGCACAAGAGGCTCAGTAGCCTAAAGGTTTAGGAGAAAGCATGGTAACTGCAGGCCCGCTTTTCAGAGTCTCTTTTGGTGTTGTGTGTAGCTGCTTTGGAGATCCCAGCAATCCTTATAATGCAGTTGGGATGTTTTGGAGTCAGTGGAAGCCGTTTGAACTGAGAATGGAGAAGGCAGAACCTATTCTTGGTCTGCTTGCTTAGCTTTTAGGAGATCAAGTTGCAGTTCCTGACAACTGGTTGCACTGGAGCTTAGAGAGCAGAAAGCAGTTGGATAAGACTGTTCCTTCAAGGGGTCCTGAAAGCACGTGCTATGAATATGACTTTTGAATACCGATCATCAGCTTGTGATTTGATGAGGCAAGCGCCTGCCCCTGTAGTAGGGGATGCTTTGACGTGCTGAGGAAGAGATGGATTTGTGCAAGCAGGCAGTCATTAAAGCCAGATTAATTAGTGATCTTAGAAGAAAGGAAGTAGCATTGCGCAGCTTCCAAGAGAAGCAGCCACAAGCAGTTGACGTAGTTGATGAATGGAGATTGAGTCTGCTTATGTGGGCCGACTTGTTGTATTCTTGTCTTTCAATTCTTTCCAAGGCCCCGTTCTGTGATTTCCTCTGGCAGTTAGCAGGTATATCGTATAGGTCAGGGGGCGTTAGTCGTGGAGGGTGAATCTGCACAACTTCAGTAGTATATAAATAATCGAATGAACAAACCCCAGTGATTCTCTGCTTCTCTTTTGAAGGCAACAGTATGCGCAGATGCTGGCTCAGCAGCAGAAGGCAGCCCTCTCATCGCAGCAGCAGCAGCAGCTCGCTATTCTCTTGCAGCAGTTCCAGGCCCTGAAGATGAGGTGAGTTAGCCCAAACTTGAACACAAAGCCACTCTTCCTGCATATTACGATCACTGTAATCCTTTCAGTGGCCTGTATTTCAGCATTACGCATTTGAAAGATAGTGTGAATGTGAAGCAGTTGTGGGATGTCGATTACTTCTTTGTATGTGTAGCCTTTGCCTCAGAATATTTCTGAAAACGAGGAGGAAAAGCTTGCAGTTGAAATCATACCTATNGTTGCCCTGGAAATAGGGTGTTGACTCTTGCTGTTGGTATTGCAGGATATCAGAGCAAAACTTGATGCCGCCTGTTACAAGGTCTGTGTCAGTGCCGGACACTGGCTCAATATGGGAACTTCAGTCGGCTTCGCAGCCTACAGGTAAGATGCGTCGTGTGTGTCAGATCTCTCAATACGGTCGTGTTCCCTGTATTTATGGGAAGCCTCGATCCAAAGGCATCGACTGTTATAATGTAAAGGTGTTCTGCTCTGATGGGAGAGTTGGAATAACTGGTTCCTTTGTACAGTTCTCTAAGAACTCCAGCCTTGTTTCATTGAGATGAGCTGCTTCTACAGGAAGATAAGGTGGCCTTCTACTAATTAAGACTAATATATTATCATGGCCTCAGTTCATAAAACATAATAACAGTGTACACAAGATTTTTCCCTTTCAGTTGTTTGGGGTTTTTTTGTTGATGTGCTTATTTTTGCTTGTCAATGTTTGTTTTCTTCACTATCTAGTCTGGGAAGGAAGCAGTGTCTGGGATCTCCCCATTGATACTGCAGCTCAGGGACCAGCTCTAGAACAACTTCAGCAGCTCGAGAAGGCCAAAGCTGCAAAGGTCAGAAACTGTTTTGTACTGTCAGAAGTTGGGATTGCTGTTCTGCAGCGTAACTGTGTTTCTTGAGCCAATGGAAGACTAACTCTTCAATCTTCAGGCCGCTTTGTACTGTTTTGACTAGATATTCAGGGGAAAAAAAAAAAGCAAACAACCTACCATCAAGAGAATATGGGGTATAGAAACCAGTTTTGAAATCCTTGTGGACTGCTGTTTTGAAACCGCTGCTGTAGAGGTACTTCTGACCTCTCAAGCAGTGTTTGGTTTTTATGCTTGTGGTAAAAACCTCTTCACTAGCCACCTCTGTTTTAAAACAAGACAAGAGCTGCCATGTCACACCCCGAGTAGGAGCCAGTAGCTGTTCTCTTAATACTTGCATCATTTCACTGGAGTTGGTTTGGGGTGTCGCTGGAGTCCTCCTTGTTGGGGTTGTTTCATGCTTACTCTAATATTAAATTTTGTAACTTTGAACTTGTACATTTCCCAAACTGACGATTTTACGGTGACCACAAAGCAACTCGCTTCTAGCTTCTAAAGTCAGAGGTTATTTTAAGGAGCTGCTGTAGACGGACTGACTAGAGAAGAGATGTTCATTCAAGAACAGAAATTCAGAAGTTGTTCTAGATTATTTGAGGAACCTGACCCCAGCAGGCAGCCAGCTGATAGGTAAATTCACAATTAAGAGCAGGGGTCTGTCAGAGGCTTCCACCCATTATGTCGTTACTATAATCTCAGCAGAGTTGCCCTAAGGAATGGGGTAGGAGTACGTTGTCTGCGTCTGAGTGTAGTTTTATGTGAATTGTAGCTAGAGCAAGAGAGGAGAGAAGTGGAAATGAGGGCCAAACGAGAGGAAGAGGAGAGGAAAAGGCAGGAGGAGCTTCGGAGGCAACAAGAAGAGCTACTTAGGAGGCAGCAGGAAGATGAGAGGAAACGACGGGAAGAAGAAGAACTGGCCCGCAGGAAGCAAGTGAGTTTCCTCAATGTAGTTCATCTCTAATTTTAACACTATAAAACTCACTTTAAGAATCCTGTGGGGTCTATTTAATCTTCGCTAGGCGTGCATGAAGACTGTGCTAATACATTTCATGTGAGTATATGAAATGATTCTCCTGCTCTCGATTCGAATAACCCAAATTGCAGTCTGGGAAATGGGCTTTGGTTCCCTTCAAGATAGGTTCCTGTGTGAGCCAAGAGGCTTTATTCCATATGGAATATTCCCTCTCAACTTCTCAGTGTCTTACTGAACTTCAGTTAGTTGTCCAGTGTGCTTAATCTTTAATTAATCATTTATACAACTTATTATTTTGATCAGAGTAAGTTCCAGGGTAAGACTGGAACTCGAGAAGCTCTTCCAAATGAATAAATAGTAGAGGGATGTAACATATTTAGCTAATGCTTCCCCTGCAGAAAATCATTTTTATTTAACGCTCCAGAGACTGAAATGAGGCGGCCGCCTCATTTCAGTCTCTGGAGCGTTAAATAAAAAAACCCAAACTTATAACTTTTGAGTTAAGTTGCTTTAAATCTGTTTTAACAACTAATTTTTTCAGCTGATCTGGTAACTCAATGTTGTTTCATCCATGTTGGCTTCAAAGACTTGGGTTGTTTCTTTTCAGACTAACCATTTTGTTGCTGTGTATAACTTAGAAAATGTCCGTTAAATTCCCGAGTTTTTTTTGTCCGCTTTGGATTTGTACAGTAAATAACCTGATTGTCCCTTTCTGAGATGTCACGGGGAATAATTATTTACGAGGAGGAAGTGAAACGGGGTTGAAACGCAGTAATATCGATATCTGAGTTCGTTACGGATGGAGTAATAATTACCGCAATGCTTAATTCTGAGCAATAATGTCTTGAAAAGGTAACGGAGAGTTGACGCGCTTCTCTGGAAAGACAAAATAATATTGTGTTCTGTATTTGAAACAAAAAAATATGGTCTGATATTTGAATCTGACTTCTGTGCTGGAAGGCGTTGTAGAATTAGGGATGAACTGATTTATGAGCATGGATTGATGCGGAGGAGATGATGCTTAACAAATTTGATTAACTTCTTTTGAGGAGATGACAGTGAGAGCTGAGAGGGGTGAAGCAGTAGACTTAATCTGCCTGGACTTCAGGAAGGCTTTTGATGTAATACTGCATAAAAGACTAGTATATAAGGTTAGTAAATACGCTGTTGATGGTGAATTCTAAATAAAAAACCAAAAAACTAACAGAAATTCAATTCCATAGGATGAAATGTCGTGCCAAATGTTGAATTCCAGTTCTGTTCGTAGTTGTCATCCCATTTACTTGCACTGTGGAATTGCAAACGTATCCTGATATCTTCTTGATATGCCTGATATCTTCTATTTTGTAATGATCATCGCTTCCAGGATTGAAATTTGAGGTTTAAGAATGAGTTAATAATTGTTTGAATGATATATTTTGTGCTCCCTTTAAAAGTACCTGGTTCAAAGCTGAGATCTGCGAAACGAGAGGCTCATAAGCGGAATCTGACGCGTTAAGCGCTGCAGAAAAACATTTTTATTTAACGCTCCAGAGACTGAAATGAGGCGGCCNCTTGGTGACCAGAGCTGAAGCCCTGGTCTGTGGTCTTCAAACTAAAGAGTCTGTCACACCTCCAGTCCCCTCAGACTTTTCAGCAGAGGACACATGATTATTGTGACTTGACTGCATGTGTCCAATTCATTTGGTTACAGGCCCGACTAACAAAACGCTTTAAGTGTTGTGTTATGCCTGAAGCTTTTGTGAAAATGACACATCAAGGACTTTATTCATGAGAAAAATGTTTCACATCTAACCAGTGAAAGCAAAATTTACACTTACAGCACTTAGGTTTAGCACTAAAGCACTTAAGTGATCTCTAGGAGTATGAATTGCTTCTCGGCCTGCAGCCAGCAGCTCTCCAGTGCTGTAGAATTGCTTCTAAAAGATGTTCTGTCTACTGACAGTTATCCCCATGTCATCTGAAGTTAACCACAGTCAGAGAAACCGGCCTGGTCGCTCAGTGAGCCTGTATTGCAGTTTCTGTGCTGTGTGCGTACGAAGATTCGCTCTCAGATTTAGTAAAAGTGTCTTAGATATCACAATTAACTCCCTGATTTACCAGAGTTCAAAATTTATATCCCCACGGCCCAATTAGTCTCCCTTCATTGTGTGGATAAGATATTGCTTATAAAAAAACTGGTGAGAGTACAACTGCACAGAACTGATCATTGAACAGGAAGATGTATTTCTGGAAAGCTTAAATAAGTTCATGTCTGAGAAGCAGAGCCTTTAGGTTTGAGCTGGTAGGATGGGTCTGGAAGTGGAGAGTTAATGCAGAAGAGATGGAAAGTGGAGTGGCCATAACGCCATTGCTGGACTTGCTTATAGGCAGCAAAGACCAAGGCTGCAAGGGAAAGTCAGGGCTGGGGTAAGTCGCACAGACGCGCTCCCGTTTACCAGCGTACGGGAAGGGCAAGGCTGGTTGTGCCCTTTTCCTCTGAAAAAGCAAGTAGCAAAATGGAAAAATTCCTGTTTACGTTGATCTTCAGAGCAGCAGGAGAAAGAGCACATACTACATTCATTTTTTAAGTGAAGCGAACCATTTTGCTACTTGGAAAGCAAAGCATAATCTATTGCAAGCTGTGTGAATAATTGAGGGGTAGCCCAAAATCAGAGTGCTCAAGAGACCTTTGGTTGCCCATGAAAAATAGAAATAGCCCAGTCCAGGCCCTTTCATTGAGTTCCGCATCACTGGGACTTCTAACAGTTACGGTGTCCTTAAGTGCACTGGGCTGCTCTAGCTGATGTCTGGTGTCTGGAGGTGTGGTTTGAGCTTTGTAGTTCACCTTAGTCAGTGTTGAGAAACTCGGATCAGTAGGAAAAGTTTGCAGCTTAGCTGACACCTAAAAAGAAGGAATTATTGCTACCCACACTGCAAATATATATGCTCAAGTATAGTCAGTCCACATTGGAAAGAGGAGTCTCACCCTCTGTTTTCATTCCCAACACCTTTCTTTTCAAAACCAGCAATAGGTGATGATTTCATGTGCTTCTTTTTTCATTAAAATAATACAAGATGCACATTGCGTCCAAGCACTTGTTAACGTGTGGGTCTGCAGTGTTCAGTGTAGCTGTTTTGGTAGCGCTTAGCTTGGAACTAAGGAGCTTTCTTGAGGCCGTTTATCTGGCCAGACCGTGTTGTAGTCTGTGTTCTGATGTGCTTCATCAATAAAATAGCATTTAGAGATCGATGTTTTGTTCCATCTCCAGGAAGAAGCCCTGAGGCGGCAGCGAGAGCAGGAAATTGCACTAAGGAGGCAGCGGGAGGAAGAGGAGCGACAACAGCAGGAGGAAGCACTTAGGAGATTGGAAGAAAGAAGAAGAGAAGAGGAGGAAAGGCGGCAGCGGGAGGAGTTAATTCGTAAACAGGTGAAAAATGGCAAGAGGGACCTATTATATTTAATTTAGAGGCTGACAGAACAAACAAGCCTTGAAACTTGCATCTGTCCCTGAGAGGCCATCAGTGTTTGTGGAGGAAGGCAAAGCTCTTAGCATTAAGGGAATGAAAAGTAGGTTGTTAACCCAGATCCTCATTTTGGACAAAACAGTCAGAATCCAGTCTGCCCTTTAGAAGAGAGGCTTGTGTTCAGTGTGCGTTTCCCTTTCTACATGAGAATGGCTTTGCAGCATCGTGTTTCTACTCCTTTCTTCAGAAGAAAGGCTGGGTGCAGAACCAGAATATTTTGTTTTGAGCGGTCACTCTGAGCCTTTACTGTAGAATTATCTTCGGCGTCATCTGAGATCAGTTTTGCCTGTATTTCTGTACTGTGCCAAGACTGTACCCACTATCAGAGTTGCAGGGCTGTTCTTTCCTTTCCTTACTATAAGCAAGTTTTTTTATTCCTTGGGTTCGGCTTTGTCAGTCCATATAGGGGAACTTGAGCTTCCGTCCACTGAATTGTTTCTGTCACAGTCCCTAAATGAAACTCATCTCGAAACTGGCTTTGCGTTAACTCCCAGGTCCATTTCAGAATTGCCAGTTCTTAGTTAAAAGTTCTTTTTCAGGGCCTTCCCCTGTAAGACTTTCATTGCCGTTTCTGTCCTACCATGCAATCATCTCCTTTAACAGGATCATCCCTTCCTTTGCAACTCTGGCGTTAATTAATGACAGCAAACATGACCATCTTTGTCACCTTTTTTCTTTCATATCAAATCTTCTTCTCACTTTATTCCTGTCAAGTTTTGTTCCCCTGGCAGTGTAGCAGCACTCGACTGATGAGCAGATAGAAGCTCAGACTAAAAGGTGCTTAAATCCTAGAGGGAAGGTGGTATGAAATCAGCTGATCTGAACTAGGGCGATGTCATTCTCTTGTTCCTCAGTGGAGCAGTGGGAAGCTTGTATTTTTAAGAGTTATAGATTATTATTAGGCTTTCTTGCCTGTGACCTGTAAAGGTAAATGAAGAACTTGAGGAGCCCAGATTAGAGGTAAAGGTGCCTTTGTCAAAACATCAAAACCGCAGAGCAGGAGTAGTTTAGATTCTTTAAGTCTACTTGACTTATTCCTCTTTTATGTCCTGGGAAGGAAGAGGAGGCTGCCAAATGGGCACGTGAAGAGGAGGAAGCTCAACGGCGACTTGAGGAGAGTCGACTACGCATGGAAGAAGAAGCGGCGAGGCAGCGGCTCGAAGAGGAAGAGCGGAAGCGCAAGGAGCTGGAACTCCAGCGCCAGAAAGAAATAATGAGACAGAGGCAGCAGCAGCAGGAGGCTTTACGACGACTGCAACAGCAGCAGCAACAGCAGCAACTTGCACAGATGAAGGTAGCGTGTTCCTGCAGTTCCTCCTTCAGCTCAGTGTAGTAAGAAGAACCACAGCTGGATTCAGGGTTGTCTAGACCAGCTTGAACAGAGGGGAAAAGGATCAACTATCTGGAGGGGAAAGTGGGTAAATACTTGACTGAGAAAGTGATGGGATAAACAAGAGGAAATGNGGGGAAAAGGATCAACTATCTGGACTTGACTGAGAAAATGAGGGGATAAACAAGAGGAAATTAAGTTAGAGAGCAAAAAACAGAGGTTCATTTGACTGAAGCGTAATAGAAAGGGATTTGCAGATGAACACAGATGTTTATTCTTCTGCACTGCACGAGGGCAGCGCTTCTAAAGCTTCCCTGAAGCCTTTGAAATCAAAATTGATGGCAGTTTTTTAGGCAGTGATGTTGTTATTATACTTGATACAGTGTCTTTCACACAATGATATGTCAGAGGAGGGGCAGTTCAGAGAAACAGAATTTATACTCACAGTTTTGTACTTAATTGTACATTTCATACTTCCTAGTGTTTTCCTGAACTTCAGAAGTAGCTTTTCTTCACTCCCGTGCTGTGAGCTTGTGCTGGTTGTTTGTGCTTCTACTTAAGCAGCGTTCTCTGAAGTGTTTTGTAATTGGCAATGCTGTGTTCTTTGGCCCAGCTCCCTTCATCTTCAACATGGGGTCAGCAATCAAATTCAGGAGCTTGTCAATCCCAGACCACCCTGTCCTTGGCAGAAATCCAGAAGTTGGAAGAAGAACGGGAGCGGCAGCTTCGAGAGGAGGTAAATATGCAACGTTGCCTGTCTGGTTAGTGCCCTGAACTGTGTGACTGTTCACTGTCATTTAAGTTCTTAGAAGAAATCGATGAGGAATTGTTTTTGAAACCATAGAACTCATGAAGTCTTGGATTTCAGGCGTAGGTTCAATAAGTACCTGTTTGCAAGTTTTTATAACTTCTTAATCCAAGTTTCTGAAAGGAGGAAAACGTGTGCCTTTTGACCCCAGGAGTATAATATGTTCACAAAGCAATATGAAATGATTTCACGTTGGTGTTCTGATGTGTTTGCATATATGCAGAAACCCAGGGAAGTCTAGGGGGGAAAGAAACCCCAGGTGATGGTAGGAGAGAAGGTGTATTCTTTGAGGACCCCGAATATTTAGCTGGGTGCAGTCATCATTTATTCTGTCCTAAGCTAATAAACAATTTGTATTTACTGGTTAGTTACAGTTCCTCAAAAAAAAATGAGGCTGATGGCTCAAAACATAATAATTCAGCTAGATTCCTTCAGAAGAGAGTGAAATTGGTTTAAAACCAGTTTCCCAGCTAGACTTTTGAGTAGTAACGATCTTCTGGAACTACAAACAAGCGCTTTTTTCTTGCATGCAACAGCAAAGGCGTCAGCAGCGGGAGCTAATGAAGGCCCTTCAGCAACAGCAGCAGCAACAGCAGCAGAAATTGTCAGGCTGGGGTAATGTCACCAAACCGACGGGCACCACAAAGTCCCTGCTGGAGATACAGCAGGAGGAGGCGAGGCAGATGCAGAAACAGCAGCAACAGCAGCACCAGCAGCCAAACAGAGTCAGAAATACTGCAGTACGTACGGTATTTATCTCATCGATATGTGGAGAGAAACAGTACGTGACAGTTCTCTGTGTCTGTGACTCTTGTGCTAATCTGGTGCTAATCACCAGCTCTCTCTTGTTCCAGCAGCACTCTAACCTGCACACCAGCATCGGGAATTCAGTGTGGGGCTCCCTAAACACTAATCCCAGCAACCAGTGGGCGTCTGACCTAGTCAGCAGCATCTGGAGTAACGCTGACACCAAAAACTCAAACATGGGTTTCTGGGACGATGCGGTGAAGGAAGTGGGACCTCGCAACTCGACCAATAAAAACAAAAGCAACGCCAGCCTCAGGTAGGAACTGGGGAAGGAGCTTTTGCAAAGAAAGGCTCCCGCTCCCGAGCTGATCGCTTAGCAGTCGCATCATCTTTGTGTGTTTTCCTTCGTTATGTGTCACTTGGGATCTGTTGTGACAACAATAATAGCTCCGAGGTGACTGTTCATCATTTATTTTGTCATCCGCTTGGAAAATCAGTTGGTTCTTAAACAGCGTTTGCATCTTGTAAATTAGTGAGTCGTTAGTGTGTGCTGCACCGTTGGCAAGTCTGGTGGTTTGTAATTGATGTGTTTTCTTTATCTCAGTAAATCTGTTGGTATTACAAGTAGACAAAACAAGAAGGTGGAAGAAGAGGAGAAGCTGTTGAAACTGTTCCAGGGGGTCAATAAAGCCCAGGATGGATTCACTCAGTGGTGTGAACAGATGCTTCATGCACTCAACACAGCCAACAACTTAGATGGTAAGAAGTGGCGAGGAGTAGAAATGATCTGCTGCGTGGAACAATATCCAGTTGGTTTCCTGACCGGAGAGATGAGGGAAAGTCGTTACATCAAAGTAATGGCTATAGTGCTGTCAGCAAAATGGAATTACTAAATAGTGGTCCAAGGAACTGACTGTGTCATCTTCTCCATGGCTTTTGCTGGGCTGACTGATAACAAATCAGTGGGAATTTGAAACAGTTCTTAAGTCTTCTGTGGACTTTTGATGTCATGGAAGCATCATCAGGCAGATAGTTGAGGATTCTGTTCACTTTTAAGTGCAGGCCAAATTATTGTGTGCCCTAGTGCAAAGCATTTGTTGGTGTGAAACCAATTGGGTTTTTATGGGTTCTAGTGCAGGACACGTAGAGGAATGCCTGGTCTGAGATCATAAACCGATATCTTCTTGAAATAAAGCATCCTGCTGCCTCCTGTGCAAATCCCCACTGCCAAGTGGTGGTTCTGAGGGACCCTTGAACCTGTGTGGGGAACCAGTGCTGCCCCAGGAGCCAGGATTGCACCTCACACAGCTTCCCTGCTCTTAGAGGAGCGATACTAGAAGGAACTTGTTGACCCTGTCTGCTCTCTCCAACTACCTGAAAGGAGGTTGTGGAGAGGAGGGAGCTGGGCTCTTGTCCCAAGTGACAGGGGACAGGACGAGAGGGAATGACCTCAAGCTCCACCAGGGGAGATTTAGGCTAGAGATTAGGAGGAAGTTTTTTACAGAGAAGGTCATTGGGCATTGGAATAGCTGCCCAGGGAGGTGGTTGATTCACCTTCCCTGGAGGGGTTTAAGGCACAAGTAGACAAGGTCCTGAGGGACATGGTTTAGTGTTTGATAGGAATGGTTGGACTCGATGATCCGGTGGGTCTCTTCCAACCTGGTGATTCTACGATTCTGTGATTCTATGATTCTGATAAACTAACGAGCCACTTGTGGCGTCAGAGGGGCGGCTGTGGCCCTGCAGTGCTGCTGTGGGTCACGTGTACACAAAGTGATCCAACATTTGTGTTTATTGCATGCACTCCTCGCGTATCGACACGCATTCCCTCATGATCTGCCTTCTCCTTGCAGTTCCCACGTTTGTTTCTTTCCTGAAGGAAGTGGAGTCTCCCTATGAGGTCCACGATTACATCAGAGCCTACCTTGGAGATACACCCGAGGCCAAGGAGTTTGCCAAGCAGTTTCTGGAGCGCCGTGCCAAACAGAAAGCCAGTCAGCAGCGGCAACAGCAGCAGCAACAGGTGAATCTTAACTTGCTCCGCTCCTTAGCGTAGTGAGATTCCTTGTGTGTGAAGAGTCTGCCTTTCTGCTGGATGGTAGGAGGTTGAGCAGGATTTTAAGAGTCGCGTGAAACTCAGGGAATAAATCAGTTCTTAAGTATTTACTGCACAAAAGTGAGGCCGAGCGTAGGGTCAGGCGGTGTCTTGGCTTTTGCTGATCCAGGATCTGCTTCAGAAAGGTGAGGTAGGTGTGTCGCGTGGATGTGTCATTGGCTAATGGTGCCACACGTGATGTGGAAAGTGCTTTGGGCTCTCTGAACTGAATGTTTTCAACACAAAAACCCCAAACTTAACAGCACTTCATTACCTTGTACTTGCTTTCTTTTTTTCCTAGGATTCCGTGTGGGGAATGAACCACAGTTCGCTACATTCGGTCTTTCAGACCAATCAGAGCAACAACCAGCAATCCAATTTCGAGGCCGTGCAGAGCGGGAAGAAGAAGAAGAAACAGAAGATGGTTCGCGCAGATCCCAGCTTGTTAGGTCGGTTTCAGTTTGTGGAAACTGATGCTTAACTTGGGGAAAAACCTTCTGGAGGTTAGAAATTTTGCCAACCTTACACGGGAATGTTGAATTTGAACAGAAAAGGTAGTTGAGGTGTCTTCAGAATTTGTTTCAGTATTATTTAATGATTTAAAAAATTCTCTTATCAGTTTCATGGAAGACCTTTGTCAGCTTTCCCTCATGGAAAGGCCTGTTCAATACCTTAGTTATTACCTGGAAACCTTTCAGGTGGTTCAGATCCTCAGTTAAACTGCCTTTCCTCTTCTGAGCTGACCTCTACCTATTTTATTGAATTACCTTTTATTCATTCTTTTAAGAAAAGCGCATTTTCTGGTTCTGTGAGGAGCAGCTTCTGAGGCTTGTCTTTATTCCTCCCTACCTTTTCACATGGGCTGACCACCCTGGTGAGGAAAGAGGCAAAGATCTTAATGAAAAAGAGATGAAAAACTGTCACAATGGAGATGAGGACACAGTTAGATGTCCTTTTGTGTTCTTTTTCCCTTTTCTCTCTTAACCTTGATGTGAGGATGGTAGTTAGCCAGCTCCTGTAGCACTGATGGAAAGGTTTCTTTGAAGTGGCGTCACATCAAACCAGCAGTGTGGGGTGTCTTGTCGCTGTAGCATTCTTGTAGAATAAACGTGTCCATGTTTGTGCTGTCTGAGAGAGAAAAAGGGGTGAGGGCACCATGCTGAACCAGGATTTGTTGTGCTGGTGCTCTGTAGCTCACGCTTCTGTAAAGCAGCCTCGTCACCTGTAAGTCACTGCTTTTTATAAGGCTCTGGCAGAGCCCTGCCTCTAATTTTATCGTCCCTGTTACTCTCCAAACAGTCAAAAATTAAATTAGTAATTTCTGCACTGAAGCATAATGAACTCTCCAGTAGAAACCTGACTGGTGCCATCCCCGGGNCCATGCTGAACCAGGATTTGTTGTGCTGGTGCTCTGTAGCTCACGCTTCTGTAAAGCAGCCTCGTCACCTGTAAGTCACTGCTTTTTATAAGGCTCTGGCAGAACCCTGCCTCTAATTTTATCGTCCCTGTTACTCTCCAAACAGTCAACAATTAAATTAGTAATATCTGCACTGAAGCATAATGAACTCTCCAGTAGAAACCTGACTGGTGCCATCCCCGGGTCTCAATCCAGTGAGGCTGATCTAGGTCCTCAGGCAAATAATTCAGACCCTCTCTGTGTGACGTGAAGAGGGAATAACTGAGTGCAATTACGAAGCTGCAGCTGTAGGAGAACTAGCACATGCAGCTTCTGAAAAATCAGTTCACTCTGTTATGCAATCGCTCCAAAACCTTTGGGAAAGGTACCACAAGAGGGAGCCAGAGCAGTTCTCTTAAACCTGCAGAACCAGTGTTAGTGATGGGTTGAAAAGAGTGGCTGTGAGAAGTGGTTTGTTTTCTAGGACAGCTGACATAATGAAATGTCAGGTCTGGGTTTAGTAGCCTTGCACAGGAAAGGTTTTTTTCTCCTTTGGCATATGGGATTGGTACAACCACAAAAATTGGATTTTGATGGGGCAGTTGCATATGATCCATTGGATTTTTTCATTCTAGAAAATGTTTTTACTTTAACTCCCCCTTTTCTCATGTGCGTCATGTCCTCAGCACTTTCATTTCAGAGGTTGGGTAGACATTGAGGTGCATCTTGCACGTAGCCCTATGTGACTTTTTCCACACTGTATTCCTGAGAGAGGAGATGGCAACTCCGTGTATTTCCAGATGCTATTTTGCAACTAGATTTCCTAGGTGCACGTGTTTAGACTTCCAAGTAAGGGATAGAATTGCTCACCTCCCTGCCCAAGGCCCATCCAGCCTGGCCTTGAACCCCTCCAGGGATGGAGCAGCCACAGCTTCCCTGGGCAACCTGTCCCAGGGTCTCCCCACCCTTGCAGGAGAACATTTCTTCCTAAGATCTCATCTCAGTCTTTTTGCTTTGCAGGGTTTTCAGTGAATGCCTCATCAGAGCGGCTCAATATGGGAGAAATAGAGACTTTGGAAGACTACTGAGCATGTGCAAATCAACTGGCTTTTCCTGCACCTGTTAACCATGGATTCTCCGTTTTGGACACAGTACTCTCCACCATGCGCTCTTCTTCTTCTTCTTCGCCTCGCAGCGAGTCACAGAATCAATCATCTCAGGCTGCTTCCTCTCGCCTCAGCAAATCCTTTCTGCCCAAGACTGCACAGGCGGCGTTCCTGCTGTCAGCCTCGAGTCGCGCAGACTTTGTTCCGAGTCCTGGGAGGGTGGGAGGTAGGATTCGTTCCCAACAAGGCTGATTTGGGCAGCAAGCTTTCACTGTGCTGTGATTTCTTCTGCTGACATACCTGGAAACAAAACAAAA
>WAAB01014587.1:0-10244 GCA_013389865.1 Piaya cayana | reverse complement strand
CCTTGCCCTTAAGGAGCGCCTCCGATGGGACTTTTCCAACCAGCCTTCTGAACAGTCCAAAGTCTGCTCTCTGAAAGTTGAGTGCAATTGTTCTGCTAGCCTCCTTCCTCATCTCCCCCTGCACTGAGAACTCTATCATCTCATGATTGCTTTGCCCCAGGCATCTCCAACACTCACATCCCCCACAAGGCCTTCTCTGTTCATGAAGAGTAGGTCCAGGAGGGCGCCATCCCTTGTTGGTTCATTCGCCAGCTGTGTGAGGAAGTTGTCTTCCACACACTCCAGAAACCTCCAGGACTGCTTCCTTTCTACTGTGTTATACTTGCAGCCGATATCCAGGAAACTGAATTCTCCCATGAGGACTAGAGGTAGCGATCTTGAGACTACTCTCTGTTGTTTGTAGAAGAGCTCATCAGCTGCTTTTTCTTGACTGGGTGGTCTATAGCAGACTCCCATCACAATATCTGCCTGCCCGTGGGCTCCTCTGATTTTTACCCACAGGCACTCGGTCTCTTCCTGACTATAATCCAGCTCAAGGGTATCAAAGCCTTCTCTAACAGAGAGGTCTACCCCGACAAGCCAGCTTGTCAGCAATTGCCATGAATCGGAGAGTGTAATCATTTTACAAAAGGATGGGCCGTTCTTAGTGATACACAAATGCTGGGTTAAGTTAACTCTATTGAGGGATGGCTTTCTGGTGACGTGGCTAAAATGTTTAACTGAGTTTTGGGCAACATATTTACTTTTCACAGATGTAAGCAAAATGACTAGAAATGCACTGAGAATGAAGAACCAACTGAAGAACCCATCTGGTAAACAATTATTGATACTTAAAGACTTTTAAACCACATTTAAGCCAAGAAGAGTCATGTAAATGAGCCTTATAAAATGTGCAAAAGATAGTGAAAAAGGCAATAGCTTCGTGTTGTTTGGAACATAGTTCAAACTATATATATGCTATCTTGCATCTTGAAGTAGATTTGAATAGAGATGTATTGGAAAAACCCTAATTTTTCCAAATACCCTTTCTTCTAGAGAAGTATTGATTTAGCATTGTATAATTTGGAATGATGTAGTTCTCACTGTTCAAAACAAAATTAAGCTGCTTTGTATGGAAGTTTCTTGAGCAAGAAATTTAAAAACAAGGAGAAAAAAAGAGAATTGAGATTGATTTCAACAGTTTATGAATTGATACCCTTCTGTGATGTACCAGTGGGATGGGAGGAGGATGGGTGACAAGGAATTTCATGGAGATGTAAGGCAAGACAGATGCACTCCAACTCTTCTTGAGACTGGAGACAAAGAGGAAACTTACTTTTGTGGGCTGTCTGTCTTACCCAAAGATACATGATGTGTTCCATGTAAATAAGTACCTACTGAGAACAGTACAGAATACTGTTTAGTATGCATGGAGCCACAGAGCCAGAGGCAGAGTAGTTACAGCCACCCAAGATGTTCAGTAATAATCCCTAAAGACTATTACATCTGAAATGCCTTATTGATGCTATGAAACTAAAATCATAACAGTGAAAAGCTGGAGTCAGAATAAGTACTTGTTTGAGTATAAGGAGTGCAGCAGCGTGTTGGAAGTTTAATTTGTACCTGAATTACTGAGTTTCCTGAGTCAGGAAATAAGGCAGAAATTTAAAAAGCTGAATGAAGGACTTATGCATTTAAAGATCTCCTATTGTCTTGCTGTAACTTTAAAGCCTGTAAGGAAAAAGACACCTACATAATGAAACGTATCTTCCAAGTTACACAGCAATAATAGTATACTTCTACTTTTTCACCTCAGTATGACTACTTGGGTCACATCATGCAGAAAAGATAGTGTCCGTATGTAAAAATAAACAACACTGGTCTACATCTATGCACTAAAAGGCCATGCATTCAGTGGAAGTTTTTTATCATGCTGTACTACTTAGCATATTTTGTATTCTATTCAGCATACCATGCTTGTTAGCAATATCTATAAATATATGATTTCTTATTTTAAATGAGCAAGAACAAAAACTGCAGCTTGAAGTTATGGCATTCAAATTACATATGACTTAGAAGGTACTTTTCAAATCAACTTTTAATCTGGATTAACAGTGCTTTAGTTCTGACTTTCATGGAATGGTGATACATTGAACTATTTGGATTATTGTTCTTTGCAAAGGATAAAATCCTCATCATATAAACATTTGATGGCTTGGTCTATTAATTTCTGAGTTAAAAAATAACAGGTAAGATGAATTTGGTTTTTAAAAGTTTATTTGGACATAGCAGAAACCACTTGCTTGAACAATAATTTCTATGGTTAACTAAACAAGAATTCATTATTAATGGTTGTGTCAAACACGCCATGTAATTAAGACTACAAAATTATTTCCATTTAAACCCTAATCCCGTATCCAGATATGGTAGTTCAAGCTCCTGCCTTTCAGGAAAATTCAATTGATTTCAGCTTGTCACTAAATGGTGATGCATGGAAAGTATTGGCATGGCTGGGAACTCTCACACAGACTAAGGCAGTGGAACTGCAAGGAAGATTGCCCTAAATTAGATACATGGTGTAGTATGCACAACACTGGGGAGACGGAGATGGGCAGTTGTTGAATTATCAAGCACAAATAATTTGACAAATGCAAATATGTGTCCAACTGATTAAAGGAAAAATAGCATTCTTTCAAGTATTGTTATACAGGTGAGACTACTTTCTTTTTCAGTCAGTGGGTGAGTGGCACTTATTCTTCTTGAACACAGGAACTTTGCTGGCGTCCCTGAGTTATGAGGCTGCTATCCCCTTATTTTCCATTTGGCTATTAGCAAAAGCTTGGCTTATCCAAAGATTCAGAGAAGCCAAAGGTTCTTTCCAATAAGAAGCCTATATTTTCTGTTTTCTTACTCATTTAGGGGAAACCTCTCAAAGGAAACTTTTCCCTCTGCTCACTTCCTTTTCTAGCTTTGAGCCGTTCTGTATCTTTGACAATCATCCCATTCTAATGACTGTAAATGATTAGGAATTATTACTGTCATCTCACAGAGGACTGTTAAGTAAGGAAATGGCATTGCAAATAATTATAGTCATTCAGATGATGTGAGTTGTTATACAATGCTGGCAGCCTTCAGGTATTGCCAGAAAATTAGAGAGCTCCACAGGCACATTCTTTGATTGGAAGAAATATTCAGGTTAGGTTTTAACTGATGATAACAAATGAATTGAGAAAAAAACACGAAAAATATGACATTGAAAATTCGGCATTAAACTTTAATGTTTCTCCATTTTGTTTAATATTTTTTTATGTGTAAAATACTGGAAGCTGCTTCTCCTCCTTGAAGCCCCCTCAATTCCACTAATAACACTTTAAAGCAGTAGAAGAGGTGTATCTTTAAGTACAAAATTATTAACTGGTAATGCATTTTGGGAAAGTGGCTTATGTAGTTAATGTGATTGTACTGCCTGGAACCTGAAATATTGGCTAGAATAGGAAACAGTCTACACTGGAGATTGTCTCTCTCAAAACTCCTGAGGCAGAAAGTAATAATACCAGCGCCTGTATTGCTATGTGCTCTGTACAATTTGGACTGTCATTTTTCAGAGCTATTGAACACCTTCAAATTCCTTTGAAATAATTGCAGACTTACAGGACATCATAGAAAGTTTGATTTTGATTTTGTATTCCTTGGGATTCAAAAGACCATTTGTTCTGTTATTTAAATAAGTTCCACTGTAGTGTCTGTTACATATTTTCAGATAAGGATTTGTGCTGAGGTTACAGAGATCTCTTAACCTACAACATTTAGAACTGTGGAACTGGCTTGCATCCATATATAAGGCATCATCTCTCTGCTACATCCACCAGCAAACCTTGTTTGCAGAAACATAACTGAATTTCAGGATTCTTTAGATTATAATACAAAACCAGGTACATATTTCCAAATATACCATTATATCTAGATGTTCAGAGAAAACCACAAACTCTGATGTAATTTAAGTAATTTACACTGCCTTTTACAATACTATGTTATTGATTGCAATTCGGATTCTCTACACACCATGGGGTTCAGAGCTCATGCCATAAAGACACAATGTAAATTGAGAAGAAATATTCAAGCTTTCACAGAGTCCAGGGTGGAATAACTTAATAAACTTTTGTTCAGCCATAAAACTCCATATGTATTGCTTCCAGATGTAAAATTTAAAGATTAAACAAGCTGTGCTGTTAATTTTGGTTCAGTGTAGAACTGGGCTGAAGCTTTTTCTGTGTTACTTAACTTAGCTGTGAAGTACATTGAGTTTGATGCACAGAAAGCCTGAAACCAAGATTTACTTGGTGTTCCCAGATTTAGGAAGATGGGTAAGGTCTATCAGATCACCTGGTCTGCAATTCTGAGGAGAGAATATAAAACATGACATTTTTCCATTTTTTTCTACTGTTGATCCTGAAAGTCTCGGCTGATAGAATTTCCGCTGCACCCCACAGCTGGAGGACTCTCATTGTGAGAAAAATAAATGCATATTGCAAGGTGCTTCAAACATGGAGACCTAGTCTTATACATATTCTGCTATTTTGAATTTCCTGGGTAGACAAGATCCCTCCTAGGAAAAAGGAGGATTTAATGATCTGACCAAGTCACTACAGTTCCTTGTATATGATGACTCTACCTCAGCAACATGTGTGACCCTGACAAAAATGCAGCTACAACAGTGAGGGTTGCTAGCCAGAGGGAAATTATGAATACTGAAGTGAAACCATGTGGAAAGCAGTCTGTTAGAAATCTTGGAAATTTCTGCCAAAAATGACAAAAGCGCTCTTATCACTGTAATTTTTAGCAACAATTTAAAAAAATAGCAAGGTTATAATAAGTCTCTTGCACACTTTATGAGGAGAGTCAGTAACACCAGGATGATGAGTTAACAAGCAGAACTGTGACATTGTTAGTGATGACTGAATTATGATAGATGTAAAGTTTAATCTTTTTTTATTATTAAGTGCAATAATAGTAAAATTTTGGATCAGAAGTTTTGGTAAATGTCAGAAGTGAGTAATGTTTTGTTCTTTTTGTATTTCTTTTTAAGCTTTTCTGGCACATTGCAAAGTACTCTGGTATAAGTTTGCTCCCATTAGTACCTGGAGGGATGGATATAAGAGCAAGGGTAATGTCATGGATTAGAAAACAACACTGAGAAAGAAGGGCACTATGCAACTGTGATTTATTCTGGATAACTGAAAGAAGTCTGTGATGGTGAGTCACTCTCTACTAAGTGAAAATCTCAGCAAGAATTCCACCTACTCTCTGTAAATCTAGTAGTTAAGCCAGTTAAATTTACCTACAATGAGTTGTAACATGTGCTTCTAATGCATACCTTTAAATTGAAATATTATCCATCAAGTACACTGGAGCAGCATGTACTTTGTTAATCAGGCACCAAGTAGCTGTGACCAACTTTGTTTCTTTTCTCATTCATATCATTTTCTAGCAGAAAAGACAAGGTTTCCCTTTGGGCAACTCACATGAAGAAGCTTTCAGATGCCATAGTATGTAGGTACTAATTTCACTGGTACTTTCACCGTGCATTCTGACAGTGTAGTGTCTAGGAGATTAGACTGCTGAGAAATTATCAGAATAACACAAGTATTATCAGAGAAGAAATGCACTTGCATCCGTGTAGATGCACTCTACAAATTAAGAGTGGCAGCTACTGGCTTCCAGAAAGGATAGATGCCATTGTAAGGGCTGTAAAACTTTGAGCTAATGAACATGAGTGCCCAGGTTAACTCAGTTTTAAGAAAATAATTTAACATACATCTTTTCTGCACCTGCCACTTTTTAGGGTTGGTATTTTTCATTTGCAGTAAGCCACTGTGTGCCACAGAGTGGTAAGGAAATGAAACAGGATAACTGAACTGAAATCTGTGAAATGGGCAAATATTTAACTTAGTAAAGGCAAAGAATTCAGCAGGATCCTCTGAAATATTATATTTGTAAGGCAGTATTAGACCAGTGACAAATCTGCTCCTGGGATGTGTAACTTGCTGCCAACATCAGAAAATGAGCAAATCAATCTAGTGTCAGTTGTTGCCTGGTTCTACTCTCTCTATGGATTAGTATTCATGTATGAAAATACGGATCCTCAGGTTGGTTGTGAATAAACATGAATTCATTGTTTTCAGCATGTTTCCACTACTTTCTCCCAAGTGAGATTGGCCTGGATATAGTGGGGGTAGCAATATCAGTGATTTGTCCTCCATTCTCTTTCCTGAGAAAAGTATTCTAACAGCTGAAGAAGCTGATGAGTCATTTGAAAAGACAAATAAAATGTAGGTCTTCCCTCCAGAGCTTATTCACTGCAACCACTATTGTTACCTCTTCTACTTCCTGTTCAGTGGGCAAATGTGTGTAAATCCCCTGTGTAGATAAAGCCCAAGTGATCTCAGATTAGTAACATCCTATATTAACAGTGTAGTCATACTTTCTTTACTGAGAGAGAAAGAAATCAAGGTCATTTCATGAAAGGAGGTTTTACTTTCACCATTTATTTGTGAGGGGGTTGGTTGTTTGCTTTGGGGAGTGATTTTTTTTTTTAATCTTTCTTTTAGACTGTACTTGCTAGCTGAAGGCTAGTTAAAAAAAACCCACAAACAAAAAAACCCAGGCAAACCGAGAATGCCCATATTCTGCAGCTGATGACAGATATTGCCAAGTGGTGTTCCTGGTGACTCAGAAGCAGGGATAAATCTATCTGGGATCTTGGAAACCCTGCTTTGATCTGGCAGAGGTTTGTAACCCCCTTGTTGTTGCAAACAGAATAGGTCAGGGTCAAGAATTTGGCAACTTTGTTTCCTCTGAGGAATTCCATATAGATTTGCTGTGATGTGATGAATTCAAAAGGACTAAATTATCTTGTCAAAGCTACCCCTCCTCGAAATGCCTCTTTTAAATATGATGGTATTGGTGCTCTCTGCCTTAACTACAGTGTCTCAGGGCAGGATGTTGTTTAACTTTCTCCTGTTCTCCCTGTGTTTATTCCCATAATATTGTCAATCTTTTTTAAGAAATAAATGAAGTAAAAGCTGAAGTGAAAGCTGAAACAAGATGACCCTGCAAGCATATGCAGTGAAATTTGTTACGACCCTTGCTAAATACGAAAGCCTTTGAAAAGAAGCAACTAGAGGTGTAGTCATGGGAATGCAGAGAGACCATACCTCTCCCCTTTCCTTCCCACCTGCTGTGTCTTTCTAGGCACACCTAGAAAAGATGGTCACCTAGTGTGAGGCAGCAATGAGAAGGATAATACCTGGAAAGCCAGATGGTGAGCTCTTTCCTGAAAGCAGTCTTGAAGACTGGTCAAAGCAACCTCAGAAGAACTCCATGCAAAAGCAACAGACCATTATATAGAATCATAGAATCACCAGGTTGGAAAAGACCCACTGGATCACCGAGTCCAACCATTCCCACCAATCACCAAGCCACATCCCTAAGCACCCTGTCCACCCATCTCTCAAGCCCCTCCAGGGAAGGCGACTCCTTTACGCAGATTTATTGTTGTCAAACGCTGTTGGACCTCCTGACTGATAAAATGTAAAAAAAGAACCAATCAAATAATCCTGCACCTGCAATGTGAGGGTCTTTTCCAACTTTTTCTGCATACTCTTCTGGGATGGTCTTGGTTTTCACTGGAATTAAGTGACACTTTTTTTTTTATGTTACTGGTGGGAGCACTGGGGTCAGGTAGAAAGTCTTCCTTAGGGAAACATATCTTCTGCAAATTATAAAGGATAAGAGGAGAGAAAGTCCACTTTGCCTTTGCTTCATAAAGTGATGCCTTGTCTCATGTTGAAGCTTCCCTTTGTTGGATATTTGGGTGTCATGGCACAAGCTATGTCTAGTGCAGTCCTGTCCTGCAGAGGTCTTTCTGTAGGTGTGTGAGAAAAGAGAGGTAAAATTCCTATTCTTCACCCTTGGTAGTTTCATCAGCCTCTTTGGGGTCTTTTTTTGAGTCAATGGCACACTAAAGTATGAGTTTATGACAGTGCTAATTATAATCTAGCCCTGTGCATATATGTCATGTATCTGAGCCTAAGATAAATGCTGGGGATTTTTTTCAGCTTACAGGGATGTGATTTGTTCCTGTGGTTTTCATTTGGTTTGCAATGTACCTACCCTAACATCTTCTTTCCATTTTCTCTGCATGTAGATATAGCATCAATATTAATTGTATCATAAGCTCCAAGTTATCTTTTTCATGTCCCACTTGAAAGTGCTTGCTCTCAAGATGGCATTTTTGTTGAGTTATAATTACGCATACTATGGGTGTAACTCTCTGCCCTGCTGTTTCTCTGTGATTTTTGTTTTGTCAGAATTTTACTTTTATACTGTTGAGTGGCATACAGTTAAATTTGGAAAGGAAAAAAAGTACTTCTCAGCTTATTCAATTTTTAAAGGCAATTTTCTATCCATTCCAATGTACAATAGGGTATAACTAATTGACCAAAACCCAGATGTCAGCTTCATGGTCTGGACAATTCATCTCCAAATTAAAGGCATATTCACTTCCTCATTTTACCATACAAGGATAGAGATGTTGTTTCAAGATCTAATTCTGGCTTTGAACCTCTGCCAGAGATCAAGCCAGCAGACCTCCCGATCTGATCAGTCCCATTTGATGGCCACAGATGGTCCCCTATCATCACCTCTCAGGCTCTGTGCTAGTGATGTCAACCTCAATATCCAATTAGATGAACTCCAGTGGGGCAAAACAGCACTGGGACTAGCATGCTTTTGATACTTTCTCCACATCTTTAGGTGCAGTTGTTCAGCTTTGAGGAAAAGACTTTTCTGTGTTCAATTGGGATGACAAATTGCATTATTAGTATTAAAACCAGTAATAATAATCATAACAATACAGGTCATCTCAGGGTGGGATGCAAACCTAATGAAGCCTTCAAAAAAGCTCTTAATAAGTAATGAAAGCTTGCAGAGAGGTGTCCTGTGAAGCTTAGAAACCATTACCAGAATTGCATAGATTCAGATTCATCAACCTGATTTCTCTTCTTTTGACATCATGCTTCTCACAAAGCCACAGGCATCCTCTCATTTTTATTTTTCCAGTTAACAGATCTCTCTTCCCTCTTGACCCTAGCCCTCTTTCTTTTCTTAAGTGTTTAAACATGTGAAGTAATTTCTTACACATACTAATGTAACTGATACTTGACTAGAAGAAACTATCCAGGTAGTTTTAATGTTGCTTGTGTTGTTCCTCAATATGCATGGCAAAGAGGATTAAAATTCAGCTGAATGGGAGCTTCCATTAATGTAAAAGCCTTGCAGCTCAAAGTCATTTGGTAATATTAGGAGCAAGAAGGGGCAAAAGTAAAAAAGGAGACACAATAGCATTTTGCACATAAGTGCATCCATACATTAGAAATGTATTTATTTTTGAATAATATTCAGATTCTCCAGCAAAAGGGAAAAAAGAAGAGAAGAGAAGCTGTTATCCATTTAGCAAGTGGAAACTTCATTTTAGCATATTTAGGAGCTGTTGTTGCATCTGCATTTCCTCCACATTGGAAAGTCATTTTCTCTCAAAGGGGAAAAAATATGTACATGTTATTTTTTGAAAAGGAGAATATACTCTACTCCTAGTCAAGGGTACAGAAAATCTAGATGCATTCATGGCTATTCCATGTTGCTTGACCTTGTAGTTGATCCAGTAGTACTGGTGTGAGGTTCTGTATCTGCTTTTCTACGTCACCTGTTTTCTCTGCTATAACAGTTAATTTTGATGGGGCTTTTTTTTGTGTGTGTTCATTTTCTTCAACTCTTTTTACCTTCTCCAGTTCATAAGAATTAGAAACCCCATAGAAATAAGAAAAGCTTTCAGGTTGCGTTTTTGCTTTTTTTCTTTATTTTCATTGATGCTTTCTCCCACCAATACTTTATTCCTCTTTTTTTTTTTTTTTTACACTGAAGTCTATCATTTGGACCACAGAAAGCCCATAAAGTCCTTTTCTTTCACTGTACTGTGAGCTGGATAAGGAAGAAAATGTTTGCATCTAGTTTTCTAGAAAACAACGTTTGAGTCCTCACTGTATTCAGAGATATGTGCAAATAGCATCCAAAAAGACAAGTTGTAATGCTTTTCTTGGACCTGAGAGCTCATAACCCAGTACCCAAGTCTCAAAAAACCACAGTTTTTCCTGCTGTGTACAGATGCTGCTGAACTCCCTTTGATGCTAGTGAATGAACCGACGAGG
>WAAB01014586.1:213072-270886 GCA_013389865.1 Piaya cayana | reverse complement strand
AGAATAGAAATGCACCAACATACTAGCAATATTACCTCCAGCCTGGACAGCAATCCAAGCCTCAAAGCTCACCTATATTCAAATGCTTAGAAGAACTGATCTGAATCATGCTCAGAAGGTTGACGCTGGAAGGCATCATGAGAAAAATGAATGCTAACAGAGGACACTTCAGGGAAGGAAGCGTGCCACAAGGTCCCTTGCTCCGGAAATAAAGAGGTGTCTGCTTTGAGGCTATGACTTGGATGAACTCAGTTGTGACGTGAAGGAGTGAGAAGGTGTGAGGCAGGCTAATGGTACGACTTTTATATCGCATTTTATTTGGAGTCTGGAAATTTAGTTGGGAAGAAAGATCAGAGGCTTTCATAACTTGGCACAAAAACAGAGATTCAGGGCAGAGGTGTGCAGGCAGGGAAAGGGTCCAAATGTGAATTACTCCACTAAAGTTGAGAAACATTCTGTTCATACAAGGTTCTTCCATGTTTATTGGCAGCTCTTCTGAATTCACACTGTATAGTGAGGCTTGAATAGAAATAGCCTCCAATGGCAGCCATTTGAAGATGTTGTTTAATCTTAAAACAAAACAAAACTAAAGCCATTACACTCTTTGCCTGGAGGAATGTTCAGGGAAATAAAAGGAATGAGAAAGTTATGCAATTGGTCAAGGTTAGCAAGAAGATTCAGTAGAAATATATAGCACAATTTCTTGACCTGGGAAATTTTTTTCAGTATACTTCTGTGGGGACTTTAGATTTTTTAAAGTATTGCTGTAATTTGCAAGTGCTTTTTTCATGACTAATGCATAGTGAATAGATGAAGTGAATAAAATTTTGCTCCTGTCTTCCAAACATATATATTACTGTGGTGGGATGACACTGGATGGCTGATGGATACCAACCAAGCTGCTTTCTAATTCTGTTATCAACAGGACAGGGGGCAAAAAAAACCCAGAAAAATTTGTGTTGAGATAAAGACAGGGAGATCACTTACCAGTTACCATCACGGGCAAAACAGAGCCAAATTGGGGAAAACTTATTTAATTTATTGCCAAGTAAAATAGACTTGGATGGTGAGAAACAAAGATGATTTTTTTCCTGGCTTAACTTCGCTTCTTCATTCCTGACTTCCCCACCTCCCCAGTACTCCTCTGTGAGCAACAGAAGGGGATGGATTTGGGAGACTGTGGTCAGTTGCTAGCAGCCCCTCTCTGCCACTACCTCCTCCTCACACTTCTCCCATTCTCGAGCATGGGGTCTCCACAGGCTGCAGGACAATCCTACTCCACCGCTGGCCACAGGTGATCTCTGCACCAGAGTCTGGAGCACCTCCTCACTGTGTTCCTTTCACTTTGATACTTTCAGTGCCATTTCTCACACTTTTTTCCCTCACTCTTCCGTGATGGGCAGTGTTTTACCCTTTTTAAAACATGTTTTCCTAGAAGAGCAGCTGTGCCCTGCAGTAGGTCCATTGGTGCCAGCTGGCACTGCCCATGTCCAGCATGGATCAGCCCCCAGCCTGTCCTCATGGAAGCCACCTGGGCACCTGTATCCAAAACTCTTACTCATTAAATTGTAGTGATAAGGTGATAATTTGGCCCTTTTTAAAAATAAGCAAACAAAACCCCCCTCAAACAGTTGAAGAGAGTGAGAATGAGCACACTCCAAGGGACAGAAACAGAGATATGCATGCCATCTCCCTCCAGCACCTCCTGGTTTTCCCATGCTTGACTGCTTACACTTCGAAACTCCTTCTAATACAGTAAAATGGATATTTTAACATGCTTGCCATTGATAGCTAACCAAAGCAGCAAAGCAATTCCTGATTATACTGCAGGTGACAACCCTGCCTCTCAGCGTTCAAGAGAAATTCTCCCAAATACTTTTTAAACATCTCCCAGTGACTGTAGTTTCAGCAGGAGGAGGAAAAACTCACCCCTAGCAATTTCTGTGCTTACCCTGAGGCAGGTTTGATTCCCATACTCGGTGCAAGCACAGACTGTCTTGCAACAACCCGAAATTCAAACGTGCCCGATGCAACCAAAGTCCCACTAGACATAAATTTTACTTTCACATCTCCAGCCTGCTGCTGGGGCTGGTAGGAGCCTTGTGTCTACACTGAAGATGTGCTTCCAGGGGGTGGTGACAGCTCTCAGAAGAAAGCAGTGAGTGAAAGGGTAACATGACAGGGGGCTCTGTCTGACATGGACCTTAGCAGCATGGGAGAGGTTGCAGGGACGGCGGAGGGAGTCAGCCCAGCCTGGCAGGGGACAGGGCAGGCGACATTAATTCTCACCCTCAGACAGAACCTTCCACCAGCAGCTCAAATAAAAAAAAAAAAAAGGTTGCTTTTAAATCATAAAGAAAGCTCCAGCGTGTTTATAAAAAAAAAAAAAAAAGTAGTAGTCCACCATAAATAACCTAAATTACAATAAAGCAAAATTCTAAATAGACTAAGATGAATAGAAATTTAAGGTCATAAAGACTATTTACCTCAAACCATTCACACACAAACCAGTATTTTTTTTCACCTTCTGCCTTGATTACTTATGTATGAAATCAATTTGTTCAAAACTCTTGTTTGGCACAGAAGAATTTGGAGTAAAGTAGTGTGTGGTAGAGCCCAGAAACACCCTGTGTGTGAAGTAATTGAATGAGCCTTTTAGAACATCAGAAACAATCTAAGAAATCATGTAATCATTCTTAAACCTAAGATTTAGAATTCTGAAATTAAAAAGTGAATATTAAAATCAGAAAGCATAGCCAGTGGATAGTTAAAAGCTGAAGCTCAGCTGTTATGTGTGGATTAATTTTAGCAGTTGTGATTGATTACCCAAGTCAGAGAGCAGTTTTGCTTCCACTAAAGCTTTATCGCTTACAGAATTCATCTTTGCTTAAGTGAAAAAAACGCTGGCTCATAGCTAACCGTCTAGCCACACTAACACCAACATTTTAGCCACCCTATGCACAGTCTGGAATTAAAAAAAGAAGTGAATGTAGAGGCAAGAGCAGCTTTTGGGCAGAAAGACTTGAATTTCCAGGATTCCACACTGCTCTGTGTGCTCATGCAAAGGGAACAGGCTGGTGGAGCAGAGTCTACAAAAGATACAGGCTCCCACATTTGTACTGCAGGCACACTTGCTGACCAACAAGCAGTCAGCTTTATGAATTCAGCCTTGAATTAAGAAGTCTGTGTGCCGATCCTTTGTTCTGATTCTGCTGGTTTGGTTTGGTTTTCGAGCGGAGGGAAAAATACTGCTGCAGACATAGTATTCCTATATAAAAACTATATTATAAACCAATAAATAAGGGCTAGTAGTTTTCTCCGCTTTGGTCTGAGAATAAGGGGAGCTGGCAGTTGTTTGAAATAATATTATCTTTCAGAGATACCCCTGAAGAGTCTTCTTATGAATTGGCTTCTGACAAATAGTGGAATACGTTACACACAGGATTTATTCTTCCTTAAAGAATTCTTTAAATGCAATTGCACAAATTTCAGTAAGTTTTAAGGTCAGGGTAATTTGGAAATATGCACTTATTCTGTTACAAAGTTCAATCAGAATCAAAGTTCATTCAGAAGAAAAACCACCAGTATTTTTAATTTTAACACAAAGTCTTGGAAAACTAGTTGAAAAATTACTTTCAAAAGAGATATCTCACTTTCCTCATATATGTAGGCAGGCATTAACCATCTTTATTAAGTGCAGAACGCAGTGATAGCAGCGAAATGCTCAGTGCCACTGAATAAAAACATGTTAAAGCATATTTCAGAAATGCACTAGCAGTTTAGATTTGCATTAGACCACGTTGCCACAGTCAGAAGCCAGACTGATTCCCAGCATTACCAGGCTGCTAAGATCTGTGAACAGTGCCAAGATAATGTCTTAAGTTAAGGGAAAATACATAGCACCTATCAGCTATCACCTTTGGTCTGTGCCCGGACAAAACCAAAATACATCTGCAAGGGGGCTACATGTAAGTCTGTCCTGCCACAACAATGCAGACGTAGGAGGAAAGGTGGCAGGGAAAGTTGCACGACAGCTGGAAACCCATCTGGAAAGTAGGCAACTAAGAATAAGAAGCAGCTGTCAGTCACCACCAGGCCCTTTCTGAGCGTGCCGTTAGTGCTGTTCACATCAAGTCTGGCATGAATTTGGAGTAAGCCTGGCTAGAGTCTTTTAGGGGTAGAATTCAACTAAGACTCTCAGAAAAACTCAGGGTCCATCCTGAATAACCAGAAATAGAAATATCGTCTCACAACAGCCATGCTCGGAGCTTGTAACGCATCAATTCACACAAACATGATGCTCCACTGGAGAGGAACTACAATACTTGCCAACACACACCAACTTGAGCAGGGAAGGGCTAAGAGGAAGAAGTTCTTCCAAAAAAGAGGCTTACTCAATCAAAAAATCAACCTAGATTCACCAAGCCAGCCACTTCCCAGGCAGTTCCTAAAACAAGCCAAAACAAAAGTGAATTTTAAAAAATGTTGCAAGAAAGAGTAACAGGAGTGGTAATTCTGAGTGTTTGTGCTCTGTGGACATACACTCCTTTAGATTAATAGGGAAAGGGCTAACGATGCTCTGGCAAAAGTCAGCACAGGTAACTCCATGCTGGCTACTGAATTTCTCCACATAGTGTCAGCCAGACCTCAATATCAACAAGAGTTCACAGTCCCTTTCACAGGGAGCTCTGGAAAAAATCTGAACGGATTAGTCGTGCAGGCAGAGTTTGTGAAAGGACGAGTTCTCCCAGGTTCTCTAACACAAAAATTTCTATATAACTGCTGAAGAGTTACTGTTAAAGGACAAGTAATTACTTAGCAATGAGTTGAAGGCAAAAGAACATGCAATTCCTTGTTTTCCTTATTGGTTACTTAGACTATAAAAAAGAACTTTAGGCAAAAGTATTATTATTTAGTATTACTTAGTATTATTATTTAGGCAAAAAAGTGTCATTTAGCATTAATTCCTCTATTAGTAGATGCAGTAAAAAGTGAATGTGTACCCCTATTAAAGTGCAGGACTCTCATGTTCTAAAGATGTCTTAAAGATATCAGAGAGAAAAGTGCTAAGGAGAAATGCTCCTAAAGAAAGCCAGCTAAACTCTGCTCACAATAAAAAGAGCCTGGGATATAACGAGGTACCAGTTCTCCACATCAATCTTTGTGCAAGGAAGTAAATGTTAAGGCTTGAAATGAGAAACTGCAAGAGGTCACTCTGCTTTTATTGAGCTTTTCCTTCTTGTCAAACCAGTGGGTTTTGTGTTTTACTCCTTATGGGTCACTGATAGCCTATCACAAAGCCTCTCTGTTTGGATACCGTCCCTGAAAACCCACCAGCCAGCAGAGCAGAAACACTAAGGTGGAGCTACCGTCCAAAAAGCTTCCTGGAACAATAGCTGCTGCTGTCATGGTAGGACAATAAAGTGGGGTTTATGTTAGTATATTTTTCTCATCATATGCATGACAGAAAGTCTAATGGACCTTGCTAGTTTCTTAGTGGCTTTTAAAGCCCTATAAAATAGCCTACTATCAGTTCAATCTGTGTTCTCAAGATGTCTGCCTGAACATCAGAGAGCTCCAGCAGGAGCTATATTTTCATTCCCCCAGCTTGCATGAAAGAGATAAACTAATTAGCTAAGAAATTAGAGAGGGAAACTATTAGCATCACAGAAGTGAAAATGAAAGCACTACGAGCGTTTATAGATGGGTAACACCTACCCACCTACTGCTCTCTAAGCTCTGGAGGGGTTTTGTTAACATACCTTCTATATTCCAGGGGAAAGCAGTTCCTGCCAATAGTCCTGATCAATAGGGATTTTTTTTTTAATGTTGGTGGAGAAAAGTTTTATCCTTCAATAGCCTAATTGCAGTTGAGTCTCTAACTATGGATTTTCAAAATGAGTTGATTTCTAGAGGACAAAAAAGATTGGGCTTTGAAATTACTGATGACAGGAGCTGCAGGCAGTTATTTGGGTAAAAATGTAGAAGGTGAGGTGCTTCTCTTCTGATCAATACTTCCTGTCTGGCCACTGAAGTCACATCTCTCTTCCTTCTATCTCCTCCTCAGCAGCCTGGGGCTGTTATGTCTCAGTTCACTTGGTGCTAACTCCTCTTGTGGGACTGGTATGTCATCATCGGTGCCACATATCTATCATTATCATCAATTCAGAAGAAAGTATACAGCTTCCTATGTTTTTCCTTTCTCTCAGCCTTGGTTATACTAGGCTGACCTATTGTAGCTGGGTGCAGAGAGTACTCCAAGAATAAAAGCCAGATGGATTGCGTGATGTTTTTACAGCACCACTTACAACCTTCATTCTTAGAAAACAGAGAGATTTATTCTGCTTTAACTTTTACACCGATCCAGATTTGCTGTCTTTTTCCTGCAATCACACTTGATAACTTATTAATGAAAAGATGCAAGTCTGAATATATCTATTACACAAACACTTGCTGTCATCCCAGATTCTGCTACACAGTTAGGAATGTCTCCGTTTGCAACTGTTTCTCACAGATTTAAGAAAGCTTTCTGTGGACTAAGCCTCGTACAAATTGAACATCATTAGCAGAGTGAAAAAAAAAGTGGTCTGGATGATGCCAAAGTTTCACAGAGAACAGTTAAAACTTGCCTTTGAAATAGCTCACACAAAGATTCAGACTCTGAAGGTTCTCAGGTTCAGGTTAATTTCTAGAGATTACTTCCATAGGTCACATACATCCTATCTACAAGGAAGGCTGCAGAAAAAAAGTTTCACTGGAGTGATATTCATCTTGCAGCAGGTTATATCTGGACCTTACAGACTGATGGCAAAATATATCTCTATCCTGCCAGCACGTGCATCTGAAGTTCTGCAGAGCAAATAATGTCACATGATAGACCATGAGTTTGACAGAGGAAAATTAGAGCAAAGAAACATTTGCCTTCATACATACAAAATATATTTTAAGTTATGTAGTGACCACATGAAAAAAAACAGGTAAAACAAAAGCACACAAGCAGGGAAAACCCAGCAAGTATTTCATGTGGATGGATCGTCTACATAGAAAATTATCTGTTGGGAGATATGAGAATATCCCTCTCTCTGCTAAACACCCTCGAAATCAAAGTAAGTAAAAAAAAAAAAAAAAAAACCAAAGACAAAAAAAAACTTTTTTTTTTAAAAAATTTTCTCCCTATTTTTTTTTCCTCAGCTTTTAGTAAANTGTTCCTAGGCTTGACTGCAGTTGTCCCCAAATAGACTTTTTTTTTTCTGACTGACAGGACGTCCCCTTTCTTGTCACACCACCTGTTGCTCCTCTTTTCCAAGTTATTTTCCAGGAGGCTCCAGACCCTTAGCAGAAGACGCACTCCCTGATCTGCTGCAAATTGCCCTAACATCACTATTTCAAGACTATTCCTATGTTTCCTTCTTGCTGCTGGAGGGATTTTCTTTGTTCCTCTTCCTTGATTCAGCAGAGAGATATTCCCACAAATAGAAGATAAGGACAAACTTATTCCCTTAAATGAATTTAAGGGAAACATGTTTCTGAATAACCTCTTCTTTTCCCCTCCATCTTCCTCTCAGAAAAATTATATACATAGCAGCAAAACAAATGCAACAAACAATGCCATGTCCCTCTCCACTTAATGTTCCTTTAAATACTTAAAATTCCTTCATTTAAATACATCAAGCTTTCTCAGTGTTAGTTCCTGGAATTCCCATTATCTTCATGTGATCCTGCAAATGCAAGAGACTGTCAAGAGGGAGACATGCTCCCAGAGCCAGTTTACAGAGGGAAGCTTTGTTGCAATAGTAAATTTGACTGCAGAGTACCCAGGCCACTTCTGTTTCAGGCTGAACAGGTGTACAACTGCGCTAACTCTGTCACTGTGCATGGAACTACTCAGCTCAGAAAGGCAATTAAAAGTTAATTTTTCAGCAACCTGCTTGGTATTTCCTACATTATTACATTAAGAAACCCCTTGCAGTGGCTAGCAGGTCTCTCCCAACAATGTCATGAAATATGATGCAGGTAGAGATGTCCCCCATCCATGGAAATGGACAGGTGTCTGTTTTTTTCCAGAGTATCTTGGTCAGAAGAGATGAGTATACCTTATGGTTTGTTTTTCCTGGTGTGCTCAAGCCACTTTCAGGACAGAAAACACTTGTTATTTTACCTAAACATATGTATTACAGTGGTACCCAGCTCTTTCACAGACGCCTGGGAACAACCTGGCTGCTGGCACTCCCCACCCCTCTCCTATGCATCGCAGTGTAAAGACATGGGATTATGTGGCCCAATGCCCTACAATAGCTCCTTTGAAGAAGATGGAAAAAAGTAGAAGTTAAGAAATCTTTCTGAACACTCTCTTGAAAAAGCAGAACCTTTTTCATCTACTGTTAAGGAAATGTTTCTTCTGTTGACTGGTACTTGCACTAAACATATATATTTACATAAACCTTTTGTATATTTACTGTTGGTTTTGAGCGACATGATACACATGTCATTGAGGTCAATAACATTTTAATTGCTAAAGACTTTTTTTTTTTCAAGGCCACCTGGGAATGGTTAAAACAGGATACAGGGCTTTTATTCCTGCCTGCCTTCACGAAGTGAGCTCTATTCTCTGCCGAACACACGATAGTTTCTCTGCATACAGATAGAGCCTTAACAATACTATTCTGACATTTAAGCATTTCACCCTCTGTGCTGGACGGCCTGGTTGTATTTTTAAGCTTAGTTCTTGAGCCAAATGCAAAGAGACCACTGTGTGACTCCAAGCTTATCTTCTGTACTCGCATCTAAAAAGTTAATGCTTGGATGTGTCAGGTATCACCAGGGGATTTAAGCAAGAGGCTTTTTACAGTTAACCCAGTCCCATGACCCGCTCTGAAATACCTTTGATTTGAAGGCAGTTTAGTTAACTACCAAACTGCTCCTTCCATTAATTAGAATCAAATTCTCTTGAAATGTGGATGGACAATAATTTCAGTTTTGCTTCCTTAATAGCTCTATACATACTCTGTCACACCTTAGAGCGAAAGTATGAGTGAGACACAACTGGACAAAGTTGTTCTGTTGTGGTCATTTTTTTTTTAATCTGTTTTTCTTTGCTCGATGTTTTTGAAATACCAGCATCTATATGCCCTGGCAGACACTAGTACCTCTTTGATAAAAGTGCTTTCTTATCATCAAGTCTGTCATCAGTTTATTTATAATTTGTTTCTGTTTTATCTATACTACAATCAAAATCACTTTCATCTATCTTTCTGCATCTGGAAAAGGAGGGTATCAGCCATAAACTCCATTTCTTTTCTCCTCGTTGTGGATTGAGAAGTTGCTTTCTAACCTGTGTGCAGAGTGGTGATCCTGGTCACTAGACAGACACTCTTCTTTTTTGCTGGCTAAATAAAACCTTATGTGTGTCCCTAGTCAAGGGCTGCAATAGGATTTTCTGTTCATTTTCACAATGGAAGTGAGCAAGTAATAGAGGAAGACTGTCTTTATAGCAAATAGTACAAAGTAACGTAGGCAGTGGCTATGTTATCAGCTGGATTTTAGCCTCAGGCAGGGCTCTCTGGGGGATTTTTTCCAAAAGGATTGCTTCTCTAGTGTCACTATGAGCCAGGCTCATCATCCCACTCTGGGTCACTCCACATCATTGCTGTGTTAGCCCACAGAAAACGGGCTACTCTGTCTTCACTTGACAATACTCCTGCAGTGCCCTACAGCATCCAGATGGATCAACTGCAGCTACAGCCAGGATCAGCTGCTTTTGCAAGCCAGATTATTCCACTGCTCTGCAGCAGTGCCTCCTTAGTTCTAACTACAAAACGTTGTGTTGTGCAGAACAGGCAGCAAGAGGATGCTTTAAAAGGTTATATTTCAGAAAAGAGGGATATTTCATGCAACATTAGTGCCAGTGACTTCCAACAGTTTACCAAATTACAGTTGTTTTATTAATCCTTACTTATGGCAAGAATATATAGCAACTGAACAAGGAGCAAGCATCAGAATTGTGCCCGGAGAGTTGGCATGTTGCTGAAGTCTCCATTCTTCACTATACCTGCTGGGTTTGTCACTTCTGTAATTAGACTGTCAGAAATATGCCTCCTTCCCCAGGCTGACTTGCTCTCTTTGGGGTTGGCATATATGATAAATATTCCATGTCTTACTTCCACAACTGATACAGAGACAGAGGTTTTACAACAGAATCACTAGGGGACACACAGACATGCTTATACACAGCAATTGCTATTTTGCTACCCTAATCATTCCTTGAAGACTGATTCCTTTTTCTTAGTGCTCTCTAGGTTCTTAGAATCAGCCAGATTACTGGTTGTGTTTAAGACACATATTAAATAAAACTTTTGGTAAATGAACAACACCCCTTAAAAATCCTGCTAGGAATTGTCCCCGGAGTATTTCCTTTGAGAGAACCTAACTTAATTTTAGTGATTTAAAGGTTCTGTCGAGTTCTTTTAAATATTCCTTTGACATTGTATTGCTCTGCTTGTAACAGATTGTTATTGCCCTCTATTGAGTTTGCAGAGTGAAGGTAAATCTTTTGTGATATGATTGTGCTACCCCAAACTCAATATTGTTCAGAGGTCCTTTATAACTCTCTGGTTTCACTGCAACAAGCGGGACAAATTTTCATTTTTACCCTTTTAGATTTTTATTCTCTTTTCTGAAACTCTAAGGGACTATATTTACAGGCAATGACTATTGCACGTCTCATGAAAGGAGAACTCAAGGTGGGACCAGTGTTATTCCCTTTCCTCACACCGTTGATTTACAATATATATAGGGAGAAAGAAGGAGAGAGAAAAAAGAGTGCTCTTGCATGTCTGGGCATCCCATAATATTATTTCTAATACTGCAGAAAACAAACAAACAAAAAAACCAAACCCAAAAACCTTCCAGTTCTAATATCAAGAATATCATGGCAATTATTGCTTTGGAAATACATAACACATGTATTTTCGTATAATATCACCAACCTAATTCCTTACATTGGCACTGTAGGTATGGTGTCTAGCTACATACCACAAAAGACTTATTGATGTAGGTAATGAGCAAATGGCAATCATATACTATACAATATATAACTATACTTTTTCTATACTTTATATATACATGCAAATGCATACATAAAAATGCACACATTGGAAAATTTGCCTATTATAACATCTGCTGAAATGTTGTGGGGTTTTTTTGGAGACCCTTCCCAGATGGACATTCCCAGTGGAATTTTGCAAACATGGTGTCAAGTACAGGCACACAATACTGATATCTACAGGTCAAGAAACCTTTCCTTTTTGATGTTGTGGGCCTAAACTGCCCTGAAAGCATTCACAAACCTCCGAGTGTTCTTAACTCTGCACAGGTCTTGACTTTCTTCCTAGGCTGCATGCACAGAGCCAGCAAGAGCACCCACTTAGCTCTCCAGTTCCTGTCTGAGGTTGCCAAGTGCAATTTGAGTCAAGGAAGATGGCTCCAAGACTGTTTTTTGAAAGTAGACTTAGCAATTGCATTTCAACAAGCATGTATGACAACCCCTCCTCAAAGGCACCATCCCTATGGTTGCTCTTGTTCATCACAAACCTGTTGTCTGAAAAGGTGCCTTGCTGCCTGGTTTCCTAATCAAAGCTTAAATAAAAATAAGCAAAACTCTGGAAACAGATCGCTTTTTTTAAATGATGCGATCCACATATTATACTTCCTATCCTCTCTTTTTAGGGTATTTGGCAATGATAGTGAATATAGGATTGGGGGTTAAAATTTAGTCAGGAAACTAGAGTATTTTTGTATCAGGAATTTTTTTTTGTATTCTGCCAAGTAGCCTACTAGACATGAAAATACACTAAAGAGAACTCTCAGCTTATGGGGGAATCTCTCCGAACACCAACTGTCCCCAAAGTCTTTGTGTTTTCCTAAGAGCTTTGACCCCTTTTAATGCCCAGGTTTAATTTGGAAAGCCACACAGACCGCAAAGGCAGCATTTCTTCTGAGCAAAACAGAAGCATTCTTTTTGTTTCATCTTTGCATTAGCAAAAAATTATCTGTACTGCCTAGGGCTATTTAGCAAAGAGACTTGTCATTTATGCAGGTTAATAGAGCAAAGAAAGAAAATAGTTTGTCACTATTGTGGAGCTCTTCTTGTTTCATTTTGGTTTTCATTTGCGGTCTCTTCTTTTTGTGTGTGCACGTACGTCTGGGGAGGTAGGATTTCATTGAAAATGCTAAAGAAAACCAACCTTAATTAGTCTGAAACACATCAGTAAACTCAAGCTTGCTGGCGCAGAGTCATGTAGTGTGAAAGGCCAAAACATTGGGGTCAGTCATGGTGAGTTAGTGGTTTAGTAAGACTCCCATGAGTCTACCTCTCAAAACTACGAGCGGTCAGCAAGACAAAATAGCCTTGATCAGCATTCAAGGTCATGCCTCTCTGGACAGGATGGTTAGCTACAGTTTTCTGCCTACTAATGTTGCAATTATTTGTGGTGCCCTTTGTATCCTGGGTCTCTTATTCTAAGATGTTTGGCTCAAACCCTTTTCCCATGTTAGTGTGCTTTGACTTTCTGTAAGTTAAAGATCCTTTGTGAGATGTGGCTTTGACTCAGATAACACAATCTGTGAACATCTTATATGATATTTTGAGCTAAAAGCCACTCCGACATTTAGGCAAACACCCCCTAGGGCACAGGTAGTTCTGGCCAGGGCAAAAAATGTACCTGCAGTGTACCAGAGATCTTGGGGTGAATTGGTTTGAAGTATTGAGACCCTCAAAACATTTATAACACAAGAAAAAGTTGTTGAGGTTTGGGGTTCTTTTGTTTTTAACATGCCAAGCTGAAAAACTGAGACTTCGGACTTGTTGGAAATGCTTGTAGAAGCGAGGATTGACACTCATAAGGAAACCAAGAAGCCAGTGGGAAGGGGAGTCCCAGGCTGGATGCAATGAGGGTATCTGTGCTTGACATTGGGCCATAGATGTTACAAAAGAGGATAATGTCCTCACTCGGACCAGTAATTTAACTAGATTCAGTCCATTTCAAATACTGAGACTGTATTTCAACAAGAGCAAGGGATTTTAAAAAAAAGTCTCATGAGGGTATAATTTCTCATTCAGTGAATTTCCTCTGTCACAAAGCTGAAGCTGTCTTGGGAGGGAGGACGAGAGGTCTCAAGAAGAGATTGCTGGGCATTCACATTAATTTTGGAGCAGAGATTTGGCAAAAGATACATACATGCATAAAAGCACGTATGTTGCTCTCAAAATTTTAGGTTCTGCAATACTTCGAACTGATAGAAATGCCTGGTTTTGAATTAAAAATATCAATACTTTGAGATAGAGGAGCACTGCGAAACACTGATGGCTATAATTAAACCAAACTAAGATAAGAATCCACATAACTCCAAATGTGTTCCAATCCTACCTGCCTACTTCCTGAACATTAAGCAACAGACTCACCAAAAAAATTCAAAACTATCATTTCAGCTTCAAGAGCTTCTGCTTCCCCTAAGAAAGTGGAAAAGGAAAAGGTGTGTCCAGATGTTCCCACTGATGTGACTGGAGAAACCACAGAAACAACCCCGGAGAGACTTCAGGAGGAGGTTTATTGTATTATAAGAAGCTGCGCAGATTACTAAAAGAAGAATGGTGAAAGTGCAAGATGCTATGGCAGACAACCCCCAGGACAGTCCAGTGGAGTCAGGCTCCTGGAGAAGCAGGGGCAAAAGAGGACCTGAAAGCCAGTTTTCTTGTTTTGGTGGGTTTTTTACTTCCATATCTATGTGGAGATCTTTCTGGCTGGTGTTTAGCTTTCTTTGTAGCGATTATATCACTGCTACATAACACATCCCAAGGCATTAACAGAAGAATAAAGCTGCTGGGACAACCCAGCTGATCACCAGGCTCTGATATGCTCTGACACGCTGAGTTGCCATCATCTGTCTTTTCACCAAATGCCTTGACTGAAAGGAAGCTGGAAATAAGAGGCGAGGAGCCAGTGCCCATTGACATTGCAGGGACCACAGGAGAAAGATCACCTAACAATTTTGTTTTCTTATTGTTAGCTTTGTCTGATCCTGAAGTACAGGTGCTGGTAGATGAGTTTTCTTAGGTTCGCTCCCCCTTCTTCACACTCTGCATTAACTCTCTCACTGCCCCATTGTGACAGATGTCATTCACCTCCTTTACTACGTTTTGAGAAATTATACAGAAAACAGACAAGTTACAAAAAATTCTCCCAATGGCAAAGGATTTGGAATGGCAGAAGTATTCTGAAAACAAGGAAGATCATGCTTTCAGCATTGTGGAGCTTGCCTCCTTCAGGTCATATTTGCTCAATAACGCTTAATGATTTTGTTTCTTAAGGAAAATCTCAGCTTTTCAACAAGCTGGGATTTCTGAACTGTGAAGTGATTCTGTCTGCAATGGGTAGCAGAGAAATAAAATCAAGCAACACCTTTCCCTCCTTTAGAGGTCTTTCCCCCCTCTTCCCCAGCCTTTGTGGGATCTGTTTTTCCAAAGAGTTAAACTGGGTGGTTCTCAGGGATTTACAAGAGGCATAACTATTCCTGAAAAACAATCTGATACATTCAACTTAGCAAGGCCTTGCTCTTTCCCTCTAATCTTTCAGCAGGACCCAAGGGAGGCTAAAACTGAGATCAGCCTATTCTCCCCTCAAACTTTGATTCACTATTAAATTCCGCCTAATGACGATGACTTTGCCATCTCACGTTCATCAGCAGACTACACGCAAAACAATGTGGGCCCGGTGGTGTATAGAGGGACATTGTTCCTGCCTCCTGGTTGCTCTGTTCGAGCAGCATCACGTGAAAAATCTTCATACACAAGAGACATGTAAAACCAGCAAGCAGTATTACTCTCCAGGGTGCGACAGTAACTCAAGTCATACCTTGTACATGGGCGCTTGTATTTATTTGATCTCCTGTTGAGTTGAGAAAAACAACAACAAAACCTACAAAAGAATAGCGTATAAGGAAATACCAGAGAACTCGGTGGAAAATTAAATTAAATGCAATGCTGTGACAGAGAATCTGCTGCCCAAGTGACTTAATGATCTGTGCTAAAATCCCATACCTCAATTTCTGCATCTATGTGTGGCAGAAAACAATTTTTATAGCCTTTTAAAGCCCTGATTCCTTACCTGTTTATAAATAGCACAGCCTTTAGCAACTAGGCACGTTCCCCATCACTGCTAACCACTACACAAAATCACATGCAGATTTCTATGCCATTTTATGTGTCATAGCCAGGAACAACACTTACTGCTCCAAAGAATTTTGGGTTTTGTTTCCTTTTACTGTCCTGAGAGTTTCTTTTTTCTCTCTGAGATTTCCCAGGCAGACACATGCGCTTGTATATCTTAGGTGACATCTGCAGGCTGCCACAACCCAAGCTGCTCAGATTGTGCTGTGGGATGCTGCACACAGGAGGTCGGCACACACACATTAGCACTGTCCCTGAGGCTGTGGGACAATCAGAAGTTCAGGCAGGTAGCCAAATTCCTCTTCTCCACCTGAATTATTTCACCAGGTACCAGCCCTACTATTCTGTCATAAGTACCGCACTTCCCATCATTTGTCCATCTATTTTCTATACCCCTATTCTGCACTTCCAAAGGAGCCCACTACGGGCGCATACTGTAAGCATCAAGAGCTGATTTTTCCATGCCACTTTACATAAGGCAAGAAAACAACAAAAACCTTATATTTGCTAGACTTGCTTCTGTATTCATACACTGTATAACTCTTTCACTGCCCAGCTCCAGTAACTGATGCCCTCAGTACATGAGCATAGTAAACTTTTTGGGGAAAAAAACAACAAAACTGGAAAGCAATAATCCAGGCATAAAGTATTTTTAAGCTAGCGGTTGCTTGGAAACTACAAGGATTCTGAGTCTTTCCATCCTTCTTACAGTTCTCTCTCTCAAAAAAAAAACACCCAAATCTTTAAAAACAAATTCAATTTCATTATTTCAAATATTTTGCTAAAGTACTTTTGCAACTAAACTAACTAGGTTAGGGGTTTGGGGTTTTTTTTACTGTATACTCTTACTCAAACTAGGTGCTTTTTTGAGGTGGAGACCAAACATGTTAGCTCAACTTTTACCATTCCAGCTTGAAGAGTATCCACTGCCAACAGGGGATGTGTGCCCTTTATTTCTAGTTCTGCTTTTTTGCAGCAGCAGCTAAGATGTTTCAAAACATTTCATAAGATTTTCAGCCCAAAGGGGTCATCCGCTACCCAGAGGCAGCACCGAAATAAAGTCAAAGGAAAATAAAAGAAAAAAATGTAATGCCACGTGGCAAAATATTAGACATTTTTAAGTTAGTCTGCATGTACACACATCAGCTGGACTCAGGAACACAATATCTAAAATCACGCTAGCATCAACATTGATTAGGGACAAAGAAATCCCTTCCTCCAAGCACAAAGCTTAATCTGAATTTTCTCACAAAGCCTATAATGAGGTTTTCACTTGAGTCTCTAGAAGAAACTGATACGGACATCAAATCAGGAACTAAACCCAAATTTACCGAAAATCAAATTTTTAAAGGTTTGTGGCAGTTTAACATACACTAATTAATATCCAGGATAACTAGTCAGAAATAACTGGTGAAAATAGAACTTTACCCATGGGAGTATCAACATCACTAGAATAACCAAGTTTGAAGCTACCTGTTCACTTATGAAAGGACTTGACATGGGCTCACATTTCATGAGGACAGTAAAATCAGTGTACAATAGAAGAAAAAATGCAGTAATAATAATATTTTCACAAGGGAAGATAAAATGATCTTCACAAGCTGGCTTTTTTATTATTGTTATTGGCTAAAAAGTCTTTTAGCTGTTTTTCTGATTATACCAACAAAAGAATAAAGAAAGATCTACGTACTGGCAAAGAATTTTTTAAGCCATGCTCCCATCAAAGGGTAACAAATTACTGTGACCTTATCTCTGAAAGGGGATCCAGTCTCGGAGTTACTTGGCCTAATGTAAGGATGTGCTCAGTAACACAGGAGAAAAGAAGAGCTCTGGAGTGAAAAGGAACCATTTGACTTTGTAATTATTTTTATTACCTGCTACATTATTTTTCCATACCAGGCACTCACATGTTAGCAGTCGCTTACTTAACTGGTCACAATTTCTCTCCTTTTTTAAGAAACTGACAAATAAACTCCAGCTCAGTCTGTGCGCATTTCTCACCCATTTTGAAAGATGATGCATAGCCATCCTACGGGATTATCGCTCAAATTTACTTTTCAGTTTATCTACCAAATGGCAGAAAAGAGAGCACACGAGCTAGAGAGTGTGAGAAACAGCACAGAGAGCAGCACCTCATCAAAACCTGCCTTTGGAAGGAAAGTACAGAGCCCCTGTGAAACGTCTTTGTTCTGTAGCTGCCATTTCATTCTTCTGTTTGGCTTACTTTGTTTTCTCAGCTGCTTGCTCCACAAGTCTGCATCGTATTTTGGAAGGTGACTGCAGTACATGGAGCAACCTATGAGATCTGTGGTCTTCCAATTACAGCAATGTAAGTTGGATACCAAGAAACCGTTAAAGCAATGGAACCGCAAACCTTACATAGATGAGTCCCTGCTTGTGATGTAGGAAGTTTCTCTGCCACCTTCTCTGGGATAAGAGAGTCCCACCTTTGTTCCCAAAACACCCCACACAGGTTACTCCTGACAACTTTATTGGGATTTATGATGGATTTCACGTAAAATATTGAATTTATCAATTCAAAGTAGTGCCTCTGTAATTGCTTCTGCTCAGCTCAAACTGCTTCATACCATACTAACTCTTTGACTTGTCATCGCAACAGGGGCAGAAACCAGCATTCCTTTACTATACAAAAATATATAGGCAAGAGCAACTTAAATAGAGAGACAGATGATTCCACAAATGTCTAAGGCCAACCTGCACTATCAATTACATTCGTGCAATTACACTGAAGCTGGGACAGGTAACAGAAACCTGAAACCACATTGCTGGTCTTTAGGAAACAACATAATTTAAGTGCAGGCCACATTTTAAAATGGTCTTTGAACAAAATATAACTGCTTTGAGTGAGATTATTTCAGCTACCTGTTTGGGTTTTTTTCATTTTCCTTCTTGTTTTGTTTTTGGCAGAAGCTTTGCAATCAATATTTATTTCACAAAGCAAATGTTACCTCAGATAGGAGGCAAATTTCATATCTCCGACTGGTCTATTAATCATAACAATCTCAAAATCCTAAACTTTGGGTCAATTGTTCACCATGCAGGAGAAGCAAAAAGATTGCTGCAATATCATGTTTTCTTCCATCTTTCACTCATCTTTCAAAACTCCAATGTGAATGGATTTTTCCCCCCTCAAAGCCTCTCCCCTTTAAATGCTTGTTGTCTCTTCCACTGATCAAGTTTCTGAGAAATGACTTTATGCAAGAGATTGAGCAAGATAAAGTTGCCACATTTCGTTTTATCTTTTTGGTTGAATTATTAGGACTTAAAGTTGTGGTGACAAGACTGCTACCTTCTAATAGACCTTGTTGCCATGGGAGTGGGCTTTTTGAAAAGAACAAGGCCCACGGCCACCAAGACCTTTTTTGCTATTATTTCCATCCTCAGCCAACACAGAAATCCTTAGTCACAGACAGGAAAATGCAGTGCGGTATACATGGTAACACTTGCTGACAGTAAAAAACAAAAGAAGTGGAAACTAATACTGCAGAAAGCTGAATTGCATCACAGCCTACAAGCAAAAGCATTCCTCTTCTGTAAAAGAAATGCTTTGTGCATCCAAACAATTCCCTCGCTCTGTGTCTCTCTGGAGACAAAGAGGAAAGAGGGCTGTCATCGTATAAAGTAAGCATTTTGGAACCAACAGGAATTTATTTTCCTCTGGGAAAAGAAAGCATCATGTGGCAAAAAAAAAAAAAAAAAAGAAAAAAGGATTTAAAAATAAAAAAAAAAAAATTTGAAAAAAAAAAAAAATTATTTAACAATAGAAAAAAAAAAAAAAAAGAGAAAAAAAAAAAAAAAAAAAAAGGCAAATGAGCAAAAAACACCTGCCAGTGGTCCATCAGCCATGGTGTCCAGCCACCACCTACACCTGGAATGGGATTAGCCACTCAGAGGGGATTCATAGAAAGGACTGACATTTGTGTGGACACGGATGCCTACTTGTTCCACTCCCAGACCAAGAAATGCCTTCAGTTCATAGAATCATAGAATGACCAGATTGGAAGAGACCCACCAGATCATCAAGTCCAACCATTCCTATCAGATATTAACCATGCCCCTCAGCGCCTCGTCATTTAAAGCTCAGCTGGTGGGTTCCATCCAGGACCATCCACGGGAATACAAAAATCAGGGTACACGTTGGGAAAATCTGGTGCCTTTCTCCAGGCACACTTTTCACAGACTTAATGTCTCTTTTCAATTATACCTTTCATTAAAGTGGTCTGTCAGGTAAAACTCTGATTGGAAACTGATTTTTGAGATTCAGCATGTGTGTGAAGACTCCAAGACTTGAAATTAGTCTGAAGGTCAGCAAAGGACATTGCATACTTCTGGTACAAGAGATGTAAATACAGTGTAGTTGTTGATGAAAATGGAGTAGTTCACCTCTCTGACAGGCATTCACTATTATTTTCCACTCACAGCAATTAAAAATCCCACTTTATTAATACCTAAGTATACTTATTTTTGAAGAAGTTATTAATTTAGTTGCAGTCTAACACAAAAAACCATCAGAAGTGAAGAGAGAGAGAGATATCTCCATGGGTTATGTCAAAGACAGTTATCCATACGTTATGTCTAGCTTTTACAAACACAACAAAAATTGTGTAATGCTCCTCAGGCATTTCCTGTATCAAAAATGGGCTTACAAAAGAAATTCCTTCGAAGAGATTTTTGTTATCAGTAACAAATTTCAACACACATGCTGACATAAACCTGCACGTGCTTTCCCAAGAAGCTATCTTTCTAGACAAAGGGTGAGAACAAATCAGTGCGGAAGTGTTCCTTGAATGCCTCTCATTTGGCAATGCCAGTTGCCCTCAAAAAAATATTCTACTTGATTTATCCAGTCAAGTTTTAAATGCTAGTGCACCTATTCTTTTCAATGCATTATCAGCACAGCTCTGAATATGATGTATTTATCTGAAACCAGATAGGATACCAAGAAAAGACTTAATTTTTATTGCCCAGAACTACTAGTTAAAATAAAAGTATTTCCCAAAGGAACCATCCTTTTCACACCTTTAAAAAGTTTTCAGGTTCTTTTCAGCAAACTCCAGGACAAGGGATCAGAGGCTACCTCCCCCACAGTGCTCTCCTGAGCACAGGTTTGCTGGATTGAGGCCAGATAAAGCCCAGCATTGAAGTAAAGGGCAGCGAGTTGCTTTGTTTGAAATTCTAGCCCCACAACTTTGACAAACACCGCTGCAGTTCTTCAGTGTGTCTTCTGCAAGTACCTGAGATGTATAGAGCTATCACAGGGCAGTAACTCACACCTTAGCTGGGTGGAGAGCAAGAGAACTGCTGATAAGTGACTTGATTAAAGAAACCCCAAAACCACAAAAAACCAAAACCCAATAAGAAAAACCTCCAACCAAAACACCAAGACCAGTGTTATATTGCTTGCCAAGGTGCTAAGAACCAACACTATCACCTTCTTTTCCTGTTTGTGTTCCCATCTGCCACACTGGTACATAAACAGCCACTAGGTGTAAAATGCCTGGTAAGTGTCATCCTGGCTTCTTTGGGAAATGATGTTCAAAACTGAACAAAATATAAAGAAAATGTTTTGGTCTGTTTGCTTTCATGCCCCGCCCCCACCCTCCATAGCTCTGGTCCTTTGTCCCAATTATTAAAGCAACAGCACCAAGTAGAAAACTTAAACAAGCACCTTTACTTTACTGTTGCTTTCACCCATCTGGAATAATCTACCTGAAATTTGAAAACATCTTAAAAAAATTATGTCAGTTAAAGCCAAAAAGCAAGCTTGATTAATATAAAAGAAATAAGATATGCAATGTATGCCACCTATTTATTTCAGTATAACTTCTTAATAAGTAGTGCATCCTGGTTTTGCTCATTGGCAATGCTATTTCTTATCAACAGAATGGGATTTTTTTTTCTCTCCTACACCAGAAAATTGTCTATCAAGTCATCTGACCTTAAATCATACACAATGGTATTACCGCAGTTTACAGTAGAAGAAATAGTTTAAGAGGTTTCCAAGGGGAATTGCCTTGGAGAAGAGTTTATTCAAACAAAATCACTGCTTACTGGTAGTTTAAAGACTGCAAGAACATGTTCAGTCTGTAGGCAAATAAAGCTTTTTCCCTGATACAGTTGCAGATCTGTACCAGCTGTATCACTTTGTCTAGATCAACTGTTTTGTTTGATACTTTTTCTTGAGCAGTAGACCTTGAGCAGCTTTTATTTCCTAGGAGCAAACAAACAGTTGCATTGCAATTAGATATATTTTTACTTGGAGAAGCAAGCTGCTGATACTACAGATCGAGCTGGATGGATAAAGACATCTCAGCAGCTCTGAAGAATGGACCAGAGCAAGCGCCCCGGAGCAGAGTCGTGAGCTGAATGTGGCTGCTCCAGGGATCACAGGGCAAGTAGTTTCTTTTCCTTTCTTTCCCCAACTCCAACTACTAATCCGCACTGCTTCTGAAATGCTCTCCTCTTACACATAGGATGCCTTATCTTCAGTTAATGCCTTTAACTAAAATAGGTGCCTATATTTACACCTTCACCCCTACAAAATGGTCTCTTGGTTCTTGATCCGCAGTGCCCACCCCATTCACTTTCAGACACCTGCCAAGCTTTTGGGAAAAGGGTTAGTAAAGGGTTTGGGGCTAGGAGGAAAGGAAGAGACACACTTGTAAAAGAGTCAGAACCACAGGACTTTCTACTCTGGCATTCAAGAGAAAGGGCACGTGATAACTCTTGGTGCTTGGAATAAAACGTGCAGTACTGGTATTAACATTGGTTATTATATATGTGAGTAATTAATGCTTTGTGTGTTAATAGCTAGATCATAATGGAACAATAAGCTGTCTCTGAACCCTTGCTTAAAAAACCCCTGCACTTAGACTCCATGACCTTAAGGGTCTTTTCCAACATAAGATTCTGTGATTCTATTCTGATCCCACTCTGTGATTCCATTACTGCATTGTTCAGTCAAAAAGTGTAAAAAAAAGAATAGGTGTGACAATATGAAGTAAGTCTGATGGCTGTCATAATCTACTTTCAGAATACATTAAAAATATTCAGGCAAAATAAAGTTTCTAAGTAATGACAAAGCAAGCCAAATACATTAGGCTTATGAAATATAAGTAACACTCACAAAACATACTGAAGAAGGATGCATGTTTTAAGGATTAAAAGGCTGCCTAAGGAATTGAGTACCAGCAAGATTCACAAGGTAAGGAATATCATGGTTCCCTACTTAATTTTCTTCTAATTACAAAGAAAAACATCGAATTCGTTTCCTGGAAGATCTGTACATACAATGTTATTCCTCATGTATGCAATATTGTTCCTCCCACTTAAAGGGCCTACTTCACATTAGAAATACTTACTAATACCAACAAAATGCCAGCGCTTTTATCGAGAGGCACTGGGAGGTGCCTCTAATTCTCTAATCCTAAATTACATAGACATCACTTCAATTTAATTTATGTAGGAGAAATGTCAAGTGTCCATGAGAGTGGACCTCCTGGGTAGCATTCAGAAATGTAGATGTAAGACCCATGCCTGTTCCTATTTAATCACACACATCCTTTGAAGCAGAGACTTGAAACTGAGTAAGGGTATTCTCTTGATCGTCACCTTTCTCCAGGCTTTTATTTCAGAACCGCTTTCATTTTTGCTCAACTTACGCTTAGCATGAATCTTCTATGGTAGTTTCATAAGGATGTGGATACAGCACTTCATAAAGAAAATTATCAAGCAGTCTTCGCTATAAACATCACTGTAATGAGTTCCACTGATATTTCCAGCTTTGCTCAGGTGGCTGAACTTTTATACCAAACTCTCCCTCACAGATCACGAGCACCTTCCATGCAAATAAACACTGAACAGATCCACGTTTCCATCTTCCTCCTGCCTCCACACCCTTACAAGCACATGTTTTTACACCGATTTTCTTCTTTTCTCTGAGGGGATGGTGTGCTGGGGGGAGGCACAAATAAAAAGCCATGGTCTTTAAATTTGATTTGAAGGTGGCGAGTTTTGTGTTGGTTTTGATCTCCTCCAAGCATTCCATAATCATGGGCCAAGTTGCCTAGAGATCTTTGTCTCCTACACTTCCAAGTCTCTCTGTTGTGGCTGACAGATCCATTGTTTTGGAAGCATGTAGCTGTCATGGGAGGTCATGATCTCCCAGGCGTGAGGCAGTCCCTTCCCTACTTTGGGTTGGGCTTTGAAGATAAAAATGGTAAATTTGAACTTGGGAGTGAGTATGTTTGACAGAAAGCCTTCTGCTTTGCTTCTTGAAAGCTTGTGCCAGGAGGCATTACAACAGCAAACCACATAACATGATTATGATTATTAATATTATATTTTAGTAGCTGAAGTCATCTGGGTCAGGGCCCGCAGTGCCTGGGATAGTGCAAGCATATGAAAGTGGCAATTGCTTAGCGAGGGCATTTACATTTGACCTTTATATTCTTTCCATTGCATCCCCTCACTTGTCACCAATAAATGTCCACAGTGACATCAGTGTATCATCAGTGTGATATTGCCATATCAATTTAATCTGAAGATGAAAACTGGAAATTCCCAAAAGAGACTCCCTTGCAAACCATTTAGAAATATAGGCTTGAGGCTCATGCATGCTCCTATATAGTAAAATTAAATTTAAGAGCCCCAGACTTGTTTACCACTGCTCTAGACTCCATGTCTTCCTACATGCTGTCTGTAACATGTACCATTTCAGGGCATATTACCTTACTCTGCAAAGGAGATATAGCAAATATAAATATAGGCAACATTTGCTACCACTAAACTAACAGGCACATGCTCAGTTGGTCCCAATGGAGCCATTCCTTATGGTTTTCTCAGGAACCAACCCTGCTGCTTGTCGTGCAACTTCAATTTTTTTTTTCCCCCCTCCTTCTTACACTGATGCTCTGTCATCTATGGGTACCAGCAGAGTGGATTAGAGCTGCCTGTCAGCTTTCTCTGCCTGTGCAAGCTCATAGAATAGCCCAGGCTCACAGCGCGCTGGCCCTGCTCCTGCTTCTCTTGGCAGAGAAATGAGAAATGGTTTCTGGCAGTGCAGCCCCCTGGCACACGACAGATGTGGGGCTGCCCTTGCCCTGGTGCAGCTGGGTAGCCTGACAATGGGACTGGTGGGATACTTACCCAGTTTTTTTTTCTGCTGTTACACTGGAAGAGGAATAAAGCACGTTTATAGCAGTATATCAATGCACATATGAAGGACCGAACTGATGCAACCACACTGGAATAAAGTAGGGTAAAATCAATACAAACAAATTCTATGAGGTTTTAATTAAAAAAACCCAACCAACCAAAACAAACAAAAAACCCCTCACCTTTAAAATCAATGAAGTTATTTGAGCTGAAAAAAATGGTTAATGCTGCCTGCACCTCACATCACCTGTCTGTCTGTTCCCAAGCCTGTGCCAGCATCTCAGTCCTCACTGAATTCTTGGCCTTGATCATATAACCGGAGAACCAGGACTGGAAACAAGCAAGCTGCACTTCTTCCTGCTCCAAGCCACCTGAAGGAAGCTCCAAGACAACCCCTCTGCTAGCCCCTGTCACATCTGAAAGCTGCTGGATCCCCACTTTCAAAATACTCTCCCAGTATGCACACCCTCTCGTACCAAGAGCCAGAGCTATACACATTAATTAATCGGTGCTGCCTAAAACACAGACTATTGCTGGAAATACAACAATCTGTTGTTTGACTCTTATCCTAACATGTAAACCCCATCCTTTGGGGAGAGCAAGTGTGCCATGCTTGGGGCCTTGCAGGGGGCTGGCAGTCTTCTCACACACAGCATCCCTGGCTGGTACCACTCCAGGCAGGCAGTGTACCTGCCACAGCGCTGCACTGGAGGGGGCGCTTTGAGAAAGGGCTGTCTGCTATAAACCCTCAGTATTCTCAGTTGTACCCTGAACTGCATCACACACGAGGTCAAATTATCCTTTGACCAGGTAGCACTGCTGCACTGTGAAGCTGGGCAGGCAAGAACATTAAATTACAATAGATAAACACAGTAATCGCAAGGGCCAGTTTGGGTGACTTGGAGGAAAGGAACCTTACTGGCATCACTCTTCTCTTGCTTACCCATAAAAAATTATATTTAGCTAAGCTACCAGCAACTACTGATTCACGTGGCTTACAAATTCCACAGTTAAGTTGTCATTTAGAAGTGGAAGTGTTGTTAATTATATTAAAACCAGAACAAACAAGGCACTGTATCATTCGTCCTCACCAAGAAGCGTTTGGCTGCAGGCGGAGGTAGTCAGCTAAAACCCCCCAGGAGGTGCACTTGCTAAGCTCTTCGGGATGCACACTGGTTCTTAACAGGGCAGTAGGTTTTGTGGTGCTTCCCCTTCCTCAGATGTATTTATGCACAGAGGAAGTAACTCTTGATGAAGTCCAGAGCAGCCTTTTACACCCACCAGGCAGTGTTTGAAGGTCAGTGTGCTTGGGATAGGGCAGCTGCACTACAAGAGAAGTTTGGAACAGGAACCTAAACTGAAATACCCCAGTCAGTATGGTGGAGCAGAATAACTTGCCTTGGGGACAGACATTGTGGATTGAGATTTTGATTTCCCAAAATTACAAAAATTACTACAGAAAGCGTTAAAGAAAACATGAAAACTTTAAAAAAAACCCTAAAACAAAAAGAAGCAAACAAAACCATTGGCTTTTCTTGTCAAGAAAAGGGAATAACTTAGCTTCTGCTCAGCTTTGCTTCATCAGTATCAAGCATGAACAGGACAACCTTTCTGCTCCTTTCTTCTGCCCTTTTCTGCTTGTACAGACCAGGAGCATTACTGCTTTTGTAATTCAGTAAGAAATAAAGAAAGACTAGCAAAAAATAATAGTTAATAATGCTGAATCACTTAGTGTAAAAGTTGTCATTCCTCCTATCAATTTTTATTTTAACCAGATTAGGTGATTTTTTTTTAAGGCTAAAGAAAGTGGGGACTAGCACAGGGGGTTAGATTTAAAAAAAAATAAATAAAATCAATCATTATTCAAGTAATTAATTACTTGATGAGTAACACTTCTTGGAAGCTACTTCATTGTATTATTATTGTTTCTGTTTTGCAATCATGCCTTCTCCTGCTGTTTGGTGGTTTGAGATCCTCTTAAAAGGAGGTAGCTTTGGGGAGTCTGGGAACCAGAGTTTTCTGGACATGGGGGAAGATAGGAATTATCACCCAGCTAACAATAGGATCCCGATCATCAGAGAGTCCACAGACTGGTGGTTGAAGGGCATGCAGTAACTGTGATGGAGAAGTGGGGAAAAGAAGCCTTATATGGAGGAGTAGATGCCTTTTGTGATATCCTTATGTGCAAACAAAGGGACTGGGGCAGAGGGGGAGAGCTCTTAGCTACAGATTCCAGTGACACACTTGCTCTGGCAAGGCCTGAATTTGTTGACCCTCATCATCTAATTCAAATATTAACTAAGCACTTAGTGTATGAGAAGGACATTTTGAGAGCTTTGTCCTCTGAATTTTTATTTTACCATTTTATGCAGTTCACTCTCTTTGAATTTATAGCACGGGTACTTGTGAAGATAAAAATTGACAGGCTGCAGTGCAAAAAGAGAACACGGGAAATTAACAGCCGGGCAGAGATGGGGAAAAAAGGAAGTCTCAAGCACTACAGGACAGGAAAATGTGAAAAAAAAAAGTTGCTCAAATCACAACCGTGATAGCTCAGTTTTGTTCTAGCAATAAATAACTGTCTTAGTCTATCTTTTAGTTGAATGTCCATTAAATCCAAAAAACCTCTTCATTAATAAAGTCAAGAAATGCCAACTCTATGAGAAGCAGGCTGGAATAAGAGGAAATGAGCTCACCTGAAAGTACAGCAGAGATTCAAAATAAGAGATGAAAGAGAGAGAGCCCACCAGCAGAGAGGGATTGAGAGAAGTCTGCCAGAAGGACCAGTATTCTGAATGTCTTTTCAGTTGCTGATACCTTTTATGTATCTTCCAGTATTTTAATACTATTTCTTTTACAGCCAAAAGTACTTGGGGAGGGATTTCATCCCTAAGAATCAAGGCAGAAAATATGCTTTCACCCTTTTAAATGGAGGGGAAAGTGATGCACAGGTGCAGTCGTTTGTTCAAGGTCCCCCAAGGAAGTCACTGACAAAGTCAATTAACATCTCATCCACTAACCATAGTGCCCTGCAGAGAAGGCACTTCTACACGATGTGGGTCAGGTTCATTGCACGAGCCATACCCACAGCTATTTCAAGTATATTCCTCAAAAAGAAGGATAAAGTACAGATAGCTACTTCCAAGTATTCCAAAACTTCATTCTAGCTCAAAGCTTCATCTTGTGCCAGCGCTTCTCCATCGTCATACGTTACATTTATGTAGATGTATGTATCTCTCCATAAAATATACTGATGATGCAATATTTCCATTGTTAAGCTGTCAGCAAAATGTTGACCTTTGCTCCTTCTAAAACAAACTTTGCTGTCAATCAAAATCTTGTTATACATGGATATGACATTAGACCTACGAATAACAATCTTGTTGATGGACAGCTCATCTGCAATGACTCTCTTTTTAAATTGTCAGTCTGAAACACTGAACAGCCAACTAACCACACTCTATAACCTGAGACTATACTTGAAAAAATACAATTAGTAGTCATCTGGACTGTAAGTTTCCCAAAGCAAATAAGCAAGCTGGAGAGTTGTAAGCATCTGAGACAACACCTGAAAAGTAGTAGTAGTAGATAAACAGTGCAAGATAAGACCTGAATGCCTATTAGAGCTTCCCCCTCCACCCAAGAGGGATAAGATTTAATTGGGAAATTTTCAGCACACTGTTTTTAGCAACTGCCATTTTAGAAAAAAAAATCACAATGTGAAACAAACAGTAAATTTTAGATTTTAAAAAATACTTGATTTCTAAACCAAGAGAGTCAATGACAAAAGCTAGTGTTATGTTGGGACTACTACAGCTTCTACCACCTTGATGCAGTCACTTTCTAGGACACCCCACACTTTCTTTATCACAAAAGTAGTAGTAAAGAGTTGGCACCATCAGTTTCCCATGTGTTTCCCACTTAACAGCTTAGCATGTGGTTACAGGCAAACTCCTTGCCTTCAGGTCACAGGGTAATTTGGATAGGAAGGGACAGCAGTAGGTGTCTAAATCCAACCTGCTGCTCACATCAGAGTTGGCTATGTTATCAAACAAGACTACTTTGGGCTTATCCAGTCAGGTATTGAAAACCTATTCATTTGGGTAGCATATTATCTTGTTAGCAGAATACTTCCATAGACCCTGACTTCCCTACATTTTATCTAATAAGGACACCAAAACTTACTGTGATAGAAAGGAGGGGAAAAGTCTTTCATTCATAGGGGTAAGTTAGAAAGGAGATGCTTGTTTGAGGCCATCAGTATAGATTCCAAATGCCTGCCTGACTGCATTTTGTGCCATTTTGCTTGCTCTCCTGCTGAAATGGCATCAAAAAGACTTATCTGTTTCCTGCTACACCATTCATATGCCCTTATCCTCCTTATAATTAGAAAGGCTTCAGTTAACTTGACAGCAGTCATTCAGTATCTTACATTAAAAACTCCAGCAAAGCATAGCCATGTAGAAGTGCAGGATCATAGAGGTCCATTAGGCAGAACCTGTTCAGTTTCAGATATGTCTTGGCTAACAAGACCCCATCAAGGTGAGTAATTCTCAAAAGGCACAAAGTGGAAAATATTCATACACATGGCAGGTGCTGAACAACACAGGAGCACCACATTTATCAAGCAACTTGTCGGACACTTGCATCAATATAATTTACACATGCCAAGACCATTTAACCTCACATCTTCCTCTGGCACACTGAGGATTTCCTTTGGGCACTCTGGGATTAGAAAGTGAAATATTTCCCATGAGTCCACAGTGTAAGATTCCCTTCTCTTTGTCTTTCTCACACACATTCTCTCAGTTTTAACTTTAGTCAGATCTTCAAAGCTACAGGAAAGGGAATACTTTAGAAAACAAAACATGATTTCTTGCTGATTTGTTTTTCTCCCACTTCTACCAGTTTTGCTAAGTTAGCCATTTTTATTTGTTGTAATAAGACTTCTCTAGGTCTAGGGGAGTGATATCACTCCTCAACTCTTCTTAGCTATTAGGCTCTTCAAAGAACAAAGGATTTGAGTTTTGAGGAAAACCATGAAGCTAAATCATCTTCTTGCACTGCAGGAACTCAGTCATTACTAAGTACCAGGAAGAAACCACCCTTGGTCAAAGTCTGGAGTGCAATGACTGGGGATTCTCTCAAGTTTTAACTTGACACTCACTTTATGATGACTTTGTGGCACTGCCAATAGACTTGTTTAGCCTTGAGAAGAGAAGGCTGAGGGGAGACCTCATTGCTCTCTATAATTACCTGAGAGGAGGTTGTAGAGAGGAGGGAGCTGGCCTCTTCTCCCAAGTGACAGGGGACAGGACAAGAAGGAATGGCCTCAAGCTCCACCAGGGGGAGGTTTAGGCTGGTCATCACAAAAAAAAAATTCATGAAAAGGGTCACTGGGCACTGGCAGAGGCTGCCCAGGGAGGTGGTTGAGTCACATTCCCTGGAGGTGTTTAAACGACGGGTGGATGAGGTGCTGAGGGGCATGATCTAGTGATTGATAGGAACGGTTGGACTTGATGATCTAGTGGGTACAGTGATTCTGTAAGTGGGTTTTGGGACAGTCCTNGATGATCTAGTGGGTACAGTGATTTTGGGACAGTCCCTGTTATACTAGTGCTATTTTCATTGTATAAAGTACTACAAGGTGAAAAGTGCTGGGTACTTTTTGACATTATAAGATACATCCCCCTTTCTAAACAAAGCAACAAAAACCATGTTCCATTACCTATAACTGGAGCAGACTCAGGTATAACCAGATGGTCTGTAGGACAGATTTCCACAAATCTGTCCCAGATACCTAGCCATAGGGCTCCTTTATTCACACCTCTTTTCTTTCTGCAAATCTCTTCTCAAAAGAAAATGGGAATTAAAAAAAGAAACACATCTCATATCTGAAATCAAAAAGTCTATATTATTCATCAAGGCTACACCACAGACTGTATGATTTATAGATCCTGTAATTTAGAGGAAGGCAAGACAGAGAGGATTGAAAATGGAATTAGGAAAAAAGAAAGTGTTATGTTATTCTACATTTAGTAACCATAATGCTATAGAAGCAGCAGTGTTTTGGTGTAACACTAGAAAACAGTGAAAAAAAAGTTTTGAATTAATGGAACTTTCTTGTGAGAATTAAGAATTCCATGCCCCACAAGGAATCCAAATGAAAAAAAGTTGAATCCACAGAACACCATATCTGAAATATTAGAGTGTTGGTTTTGTGGGTGTCGTTTTCAGATTTGGGAAATTACAGGCATAGTGATAAATATTTCAAGCAGCTGATTACAATGAAAAGTAATTAACCCAGCTACAACAACAGGTGTTGTATGGGGAAATGCTGGCTTTTATCATGAAGTTGTGGGTGCATGTGCTAAGTGTGTTCGTCATTTTCTCCTTTCTTTTATTCAAAGAACGCCCTGGGGAAAATATTCTAGTGCCAACATTTATAGGATATAATGAAACCCCATTAAATATGTATCTGGCTGCTAGCAACTGTGTAGAGAAGAAATACACTAACTATGGTTATGTAAGATTGTCCATTCAGCCAGCTGTGGTAGTAGTAGTAGTCCCATCTCATCTCACTTACCCTGTACATAACTGTGGGGTTTCAGTTGAGGGGGAGAATTGTTATTTTTGTATCACTTTATTTCATCTTCTAATTGACAAATATGCAATTTATAGTAAAAAAAATACCAATAAAGCTGTTCATAAATAATAAGGAAAAAATGTTATAAGTGCAAAATAATAGATGTTCAGAGAGCTAGTGCATAACAAACATGTGGATTTGAATGCTGTTATGCTTGCGCGCTCAGAGCCCACTCCTGACAGCCAGAATCAGGCACAGACTCAAGCACTTGCAAGGAGATGATCTAGAGTCACTGTCAGAATGAGACTCAGGTTTTCAATTCTCTTTCCTAGCAGAGGTCACCCTTACATAGAAAAGGCCAAGGGATGTATTGCAACTTTTTTTTCCCCAAAAATAATGCAAAATACATGCAGAAGCTTCATTCCCCGCCTCCTATCTACATTTGGAAGGAGATGGAGGAGCTGTGTGTCTGCTTTTCCTGGCTTCCCCTAGCCTGATACAAGCTTCTCTGGGCTCTGAGGATCTCGAACAGAAGATAAAATACAGGTAAAAAACCGGAGTAGACAAGGCAGGTAAGCTGCTCCTGCAGAATGGTAAAGGAGAAATAGCACTGGTTTACTGACCCAAGCTGTCATCTCTTCCAGATGAGCCCCTCGTTCTTTGCTTTTTAGTAAGAGATGTCTTTGACTGCCTGGTACAGTGCACGATTGTCTATGGGTCGGGCTTAGTAGTTTAGCACAGGGCACTCTCTCTAAGTACAGATTCCTCAGAGCTCATGGGGAAATGCAAGGTTCTGACTCTTACAAAGAGGAAAAACCCCATACAGTCAGAACTGGTGAGCTGCAAACTCTCCGAACTCAAACTTTACATGTTTTTTTCTCCTTCATGGGTTATTTCTCATTGGGACTACGGGGCAACATGGAAAAAAAAAAAAAAAGGTTAATATAGATTGCTGTGGATTTCCTCAAATAATAAATATAGCTGCATGGATTCTCTAAGGAAAAGGGTAAAGAAAATAACATATATGATGGCACTTGTTATTTTCCCTCCGTAGGAATAGATAAAGGGGATGTGTTTGCAAGGCAGGTTTGTTTGTCTAAAGATAAACAGAATTATCTCTCTTAAGCCAGTTGCATGATTTACAATGGAAGACTTTTCAGCGTCTAAACAGCCTTAACAGCCTCTAAACATGCTCATAAAGTGTAATGTTCCTCCTGTCTGAGGCTGCATGAGTTCAAAAGTCATCTCCCACTTGTGCAGAGATCACTGCTGCCTCATAAACTGTGAATTTACGGGGAGCAGGTTACATCCACTGACCCCCAGAGACAAAAGGCGAACCTGACATTGGTTATTTAATATCTTACTGATAAATGCAGCTCAGAACAAAAAAAAAAATATTTGACACCAGACATTTATAAGTCTGAACTTTTGGATTTGGGTTGGACTTTAAAATTGCAGGGGGGTTTTGTGGTGCCCGACATGTTACTTCCCATGATCAAATACAGACATGATCATCTTAACAAAAAGAAAATATTCCTTATCACAAATGTAAAGCAGTTAATAAAAGCATGAAAGCATTCAGTCACATGAAATGACTATGAAAGCTCACTTTGGCAGTTTGAAAAGAAAGAGCAGACAACATGGAGCAGGTAGAAAAGATATCTGGGGGTAAAAGGTGCATTGCCACTAGCAGAGTTGGGTTTCAGCATTAAGTACCTATCCTAAACCTGCTACCTAAGCAGCAACAAACAGCTTGCAATCCAAGTACAAACACATTTATCTGTCAGAAAAAGCTTCTTGGAAAGACCATGCCTTGACATCTCAAGATTGACTGATAATTCTAATAAAGTCTGTTATCTGGCAGGGGGTTGTTTACCTCTGACATTCAGTAACACCACATCGGCACATACGTGCACACGCACGCCGCACGTGTGCCAAAAATACAGTGGTTTTCTGGCACCAGGAACCACAATATTAGTGCACGGGGAGGCAGAACAGCTTTCCCGTCTGCCTCTGCTCTTGCCAGGCCTGTCAGTGCAGGTCCTAGCAGCACTGTGCTTGGCACATACCACCATGTCATCAGCTCCCCAGCATGCTTGGGGCTGCCCTTGCTCATCCAGCTCAGTGAGGCTCCCCGGAAAGCTGGTGTCCCATGGGGAGCAGCAAGAAACCACACTGCAGGAAATCAGCTCTCTTTGTTGAGCCAAATTCAAACAATACCACTAGAAAGAAAGGATGGATGCTTCCAAGGAAGGGCCTGGGTGCCCTGTGTCTGGTGACTGAGGTTCTTTGGTCTGACCCACGTTGCTGTCCGGACCTTTTTTTCATATTAAAGGGGAGCATGCTCATCCCCACATAATTCAAATAACTAGGTGGCTGGTAAATAATTTTCTTTCTTGAAACTGCATGTAGAAAGTAAATATATAATCAAGAAAATTAATTTCATTAAGAAAGCAAAAGTAGCTGTAATGACAGGCAAGTGCCAGGTAGCTGTTAAATTAATTCCCTGGTCTAAATTTTTGGGAAGGTTTTCTCCCCATTTTATGAAAAAATAACTTAAAGTTTAATCTAGGTCTGTTTTAGTATTATGCATTGCTTAATTTTGTTTGGTTTTCCAGGTTATCTTTGGAAAAAAACATGATCCCTAGTAGGATATCTGGCAACAGCTTGAAATAGGAAGGCTAAGTATCTTCAGTTGTAGCATCTCTTGCCATGCATGCAAAAATCCATCTGAGCTGACCAAATTAAAAAACACTGAAAAACTCTGCTTGCAAAAGCTCAGACTGTTGACAGAGGTGTTCTCTTAGCTACTGAAAGGATGCTGCATCCACAGCCCTAGGGACTAAATAATCCTGAAGACATTCACTACAGCTGCAGAAGAACTGAGGGCAAGGAGACCACACTTGCTCATGCTGCTGCCTCTGGAAAAGCTGATGGGATGGCAATGAAGACAGCTGGGACAGCAACACGATGGGAGAGGCGAGGTAGGTGAGGCGTGGGAACAGCTGGACTGCTGCTTGGGCAAGCAGTGAGTGAGTGAAGCCCTGGCAAACAGCTTTGAAATCCTGAGTTTCAGCTCTTCCCTGAGGGCAGCAAAGACTTTTGAACCCTGAAAGAAGAATGGACTTCTAACCATCAGTAATAAGAATTTCCTTTCAGTTTAAGACCTGGCTGCTGCACCTGTAACCTGGTAGATCAAGTGACAGAAGGACCTAGTCCTGTTGATGGCCAACATCATTGTTAACATGAAGACATAAAATGGAAAATTTAGTTTACTTTACTCACAACTTAGAAAAATTAAACATAGAAATCACAATAAAGGCATTTGAGAGTGCAACACCACAGCCTAGAAATTCAAGAAATGTCAGAACTGAAGTTGCTGTTACAATCTGCAATAACTCTTTTAGTTACGTCAGCATGGGCCATTTTCTTTTATCTGTAGATTATTGCTTCATTTAATGCATTTGAGGAGTGAAATAGGGCTGCATGGCAAGAAAGGCTGTTGCCTTTCTCAAGGGTTGCTCAAATTTCAAGCAGTCTAGAAAGCAGTCAAGGGGTGGCAGAGTGACCTCGCGCTTCAGAGCAAGCGCTGGGGAGGGCCCTTCCTCGACAGTAGATGCATCCTCTGCTACAAATTAGTTTAATACTGGTGGGCAAGGAACATAGCCACATTCTTCATAGGTGTAATATAACTTCTATCCCTCTTGGAAAATCCTAGTACTGAAAAGCTGAGTAGTAACAGCTGGGGTTGATGCAGCAGTAACTGTGATGCCTGCTCTGGAACTGTAAGCATCTTGGTCTGACCACCCCAAGTTAGTCTGGACTTTAGTCATGGTCTTATAATGTCTATTACTGCCTCTGTCTCCCCTGCAAAAAAAAAAAAAATCCTAGCTCCACACCACATTGCCTTATCCAAGGGTAGTCCTGGAGATAAACTGGTACCTGTGAAGCACTGGATACAGTGAAAAGAAAAACAAACAAACAAAATCTGCCCCCCCCCCAAAAAAAAAAAAAACCTGCAGGAAAAAAAATTACAAGTAAAATAACTGCTTTGTGTATAGAGTAGTATCTAAAGCATGTACAGTAAGTAATGTAAGGGGTCAACTGGACCTCAGGTTCAGTAGGTCAGTACAATCTCTCACAGCAGTAATCACTCAGCAAATTGACCGATATTGGAATCTCATGCAGAAGAATGATACTCCATGATCATGTAACTGAAAAAAAAAAAAAATTAAATAATCATGAGAATTTAAAGGCATTAAAACCTGCCTTAGGAACTGAGTCTTCATGACAAAAATTAATCTGGCACTCTAACTTCTGAAATATGCGTCTTCCCAATTTTTACATTGCTTATAACCTCATAGACAGATTTTTTTGTCCATAACAGTTTGCAGAAAACAGTTCTTTCCCTTTCAGATTAGATCCCATACATGGGTTTGGGGTGGGGGTGATGGAGGGGGTGGGATGTATATTATTTATGGGAAGCAACTGCAGAATATGCGGTTTTGTTTTCAGAATGTTTTTAGATGTCAATTTACTTCTAAAGAGACACATTTTGGGTTACATTTAGACTGAATTAAAACAAAACAAAAATCCCTGAAACCTCCAAATAAACCAAAACATTGGATCACTTCCTCTGGTCCAGACTTTATTTTTTATTATTTAAATAAAAGTCAAGAAACTGACAAGCAATTATTTTACGATACAGACATTAATTTAAACATCACTTTAAGCAGACAACAGGCAGCGAATTTGTGGTACAAGCTGCCAAGAGATGCTGAAAGCGCAGCCTTGGCAAAATAAAGGTTTGAGGGAGTCTATCTGTAGTATTATTTACAGAGAGGACAGCTGTGCCAGTGACTGAAGTAAAACACCCTGACTAAATATAATCTGAAGCCAGTGATAAGTAAGTGTTCAAAGCTACGTCCCTACAAGAGGCACATGTTTAGCTTTTCATGCATCACAATGGATGTCCCACATGAACTTTTTTCTTCTTCAGGTTTCCTTCAGCCCCCGACTGTCCCTGTCACCCTGTGCCAGATGGGAAGTGAGAGCTAAGCCGATCCACCTCTTTGTGGTGGAAACCCCCCGAGCTTCAGCTACAGGTTACTGAAGCCTTCATGAAAAATTCAGAGCTGGTATAACAAGCTTACTGAAAGTAAAATGTGTGTCACATTATCCACCCTCCCTTTTTGCTAGCACTGAACTATCATAGTTAAGAGGTAGAAAATGTTCGTGTAACAAACTTGTACAGAGGTATAGAGACAAACAGAAGCACTAAACTCACTGCTGTACACACCTTTTTATCTTGGCAGTAAAATTAATACAATGGAAAAACTAAGGACCGATAAAAGAATAGAGAAATTTGATTTGTAGAGTTGTGTAGGGAAAGGGATGCTGAAAACAACTAGGCTACTGAAAAGACTGCATTATGGAAGCATTTTTTGCCTTTCTCAGTAACTAAGCCTTTATGGTTGCTATTCATTAGATATTGCTTAGGAGTGGTAACACAGCACTTAAATTCAAAATCTTATTTCAGACATGGGCTCAGGAAGGTGGGGAGCAGTGTTCCCCTTTCAGTCAACTGCCTGCCACGTTACCCCTCAGGGAGTCTGCTTCTTGCCTACATATTCTCTATTTCAGTATTTGTAGGGAAAAGCATAAATGAGAGGTAGATAAACCAGAGAGGCAGTATAGGGATATATCCTGGCTAGGATAAACAAGAACTGTGTAGAATAGCGCTCCTTTCCTTTGCAAGGCTGCACCTTCCAAGGCTTTGTCCTATATTCATTTGTCACTCCATGATAGTTTTGCCTGAATTAAAATGGAGTCAAGCATGTCTCTAGGTGTCCCCTTATATATGCAGGCAGAAAGCCAAAACTGCAACAGGTGCCCCGTGTGCCACCTCTGACTCAGCTTCCCAGAGTGCCCTACAACAGGGACTCAGCTCACCCTGGGCAAAGCAGCAAAGTCCCACCTCTGGACCTCTACAGAACACACGGTACCCTGAAGATGCACTTTGTCCTTCACATGTGAAAATCCCATGCAAGTGAACCGTGTGCAGAGATCTCCATGGTCATCTTAATGCTTGACCAAAATCAGTGCTTCTTTCAGCCTTGTTGCTGATATGCATGGTTCATTTTGAGTCATGCATACAAATTCAAGGGGCTCACCCAACACCTCTGAGCTCCTGAAGTGATGATCATGGACTCCCTTCAGCCATTGTAGAGTTAAGCTACTGAGATTACAGGCAAAACAAAAAATGTACAGCAACTACTGAACTTGAAAACCGTTTAAATAGAAACCACCTTATTACAGTAGAGAGAATAATCTCAGTGGAGCTTTAATATTGGGCAGGACTTGACTCAAGCATGATGAAGATAGAGGGAAAATTTAGCATCAACACAAAAACTCTGCAACTTCTTACAGCACCAGTACTCTCTTCCCAAGTGAGGGGAAACCTGTGCTGCACCCATAACCTACACAACTCAATACTACATGCCTGGGTAAGTGTCATTCTTTGTCCCTTTTGGATGTTTAACCTGCAAGTCTCCATTAAAGTGTATTAACAACTGCATCTTAATTCATAAGTGCATTTACCTCAACAGTTTCAGGTCTGAGAAGCAAGATTACCTCTTTCCAAAGACAAAATTCAATAATAATTTTATTTCTGGCTGTGTATGTCCATTCTATTTCTAAACATTCGGTAGGTATCAAAAAGTATTCCTTGTCTAGAGAAATAAATGTGAGGCTTCAGGATAAATATTCATGGAACAACTTTAATGATATCTGAGGGTCTATTGATGGAATGAACTGCTGAAAAAGAGGAAAGAAAAAAAATCTATGCAGGGATCTTGTTATTTGCTGCAGAACAGCAGCTGTGTCTGAGGTGAAACAGTAATTGCCGGTGCTGAGCTGCAGCCTTGCAAGCAGCTTGGGTCATGTCTTATGGATGTCATATTGATCTGAAATGATATGGGTAATCAAATAGGTTAAAAAAAAAAGTTGGGAATATAGCTGCAATATAGTCGGACTTTAATGTTGTTAAAAATACCAGAAGACCATTAGATGTTTAGGATAGCAAGTCTAAACATCACCTTAAAAATCAGCTCCCACAACAGTGATCTTTGGGGACAGAAGGTGTATGGTGATGTTCAAGAGCGTAGTTCAACTCTTAAAGCCCTCTACTGATTAAAGTATTGTTTCAATAATCTTCAATTCTCACACCTCCCTTCACTGTGATGTTTTATGCTTTGCTGTTCATCAGGTGAAAATATTCTTACCTACAGTCATAATGCAGACCAATTTAAAGGGGCAAGGGTGTCAAAGTCACCCAAGTTACCTTTTATAGCACTGACATGGTAGCACACACTACCTTAAACTCTGGAACTATCAGTGGATCCTAAAATGCCCATTTTATTTTTCATTTCTGTTTGGAAGAGTAAAAAAAAAGTCAAACTCTCTTGGGAGAACAGAGCAAGTTGAAATATATTTCGCATTCTGTTCCCCTGCTGTGCCATAGCAGGGAGGTACAGATATCGAGCAAAGCCTTCTCTTGGACATGTGGGTTGGTGAAGCCAGGGACTGAGGGAACCTTTCTCCCACTACATCCTCATTAACCCTTTGCCAGCATTAGAGGGAGGAGGAACCTGGAAATTGCTGAGTGCTGACTGTAGCTGTGCAATGCCCCCAGCTTTTGCTGCCTAGGGGTTCAGTGGGAAGGAGTCATAGAGGTGGACTGGGCACGCAGACCCCAGTGGATTTCAGTAGCTCTGTATAAAATGTGGAACCCAAGCTTGCCAAGTGGAACACACCTTGACTCTACAGCAGGATGAGCAGCATCCACCTTCCTTGCCCCAACCCCTTCTCCGCTGAAAGAAACTGTGGGTGCCCAGCCTCCCCAACCAGCTGGGCAGTTGGGGCCCAGAGCAGCAGATCACNAAATATAATCATCCTAACAGTTATGAGAAAACAGATTCCTGGAATGCATCTTACTTCTCATACATTCAGGTAATAACAAGCTTTGCTCCATGTTGTTTATAGCAATTACTTTCTACTGGAAAAAAATGGACATTTTGCCTTTATTAAACCGCATTTTGATTAAGGTATTATTACGTGCCAGAATGACATACATACTTGGAGAGTTTAGAGGAGATGTTTCACACTAAAAGCCTAACCTTCGCAGGTGATACGTTGTTTCTGCATGTATTTCTTGCTTCTCCAGTTCCTTTTTGCTGAGAAAACTTCAACTTTGTCATTTGTGCATGAATACTCACCAACAGGACATCACATAAGATGGCTATGAACACAAGATACTGAGATCATGTAAGTAGTCTCAGACATAATGGAGAGAAAACCCATAAGACTAAAGAACTCAGATGACCACAGCCATCTTTCTACTCACTGCTCCCTCCTTTTACCAAACTCTGAATAATAAAAAAGAGTAAAATCCTAAGCATTTTTTGTCCTACTCACCTCCAAGACTTGCAATATGCTTTTCATTAAACTTGACATAGAAAAATGCTTGCAGCTCCCCAGATTACATCTTTACTATTGAAATTTTGTAGAACTCTGGCTTTCGAAACCATATCCATCATATCCAACTATCATCAAACACTGCTCCAGTTACCTTAATGAAAATGATTAATTATTCACTGGTGTTTTCTTTTAAAGTATCTGAAAGCTTGTGATAGTTATGAATAACATTCATGTTTGTTTTCTAAGGATTTTTTTCCCCTTGTTTTCCCCCATCTCTATTATCTTACAACCTAATCCTCTGCCTACCTGCCCTGGCTGCTTTTAGACTCCCTCATTGTTTACGAAATGAATAATTAATGGATGATAACCTGCCACCACATCCCTCCCACCCTATTTCTCCTGCCTGGTCTATGCCATTTTCTACTTTATTCCAGCAGCTTGGCTTACAAGCCTTGCTATCGCTTACATGTTTGAAAGAAAGAAATGGGAACAAATAAAAGTATAACAAGGTGAAAGTTCACATTAGCAGGAGCTGTACTACATATCTACTTGTAGGCCATTTTTTCAGCGTTTGTTACATAGCAAAATCAAATATGTCTAGCTTTGTCTTTCCAGTTTTTCTATTACTTTACAAAGAACATTTAGAGCAGCAAGAAAATTGCTGCAAATGCCCTGACTTGTTTCTAAAACATTTCTCCTGTTTTTCAGCACCAGCCTATGTCATCCCTGTCCCTCAGAGCATCTTCCTAGCATCCACAAATGCCACTTAAATTCTCCACTCTTAACAGCTCAGCAAGACACTGGTGTCCACTTATCACTTGCATTACCGTATTTTGTCAGTCAACGCACAAACATCAAAAAATTATCTCTGCCCAACCAGCAAGTGACAGCTTATAAAAGTCTATGAAGCAGAGCCATCTCATGGGCACGCACAGCCCTCCATGCAGGGATGAGCTTCCGCTTCCTTGCACAGCGACAAAAGCTGGGTCAGGGGATGCTCATTTTGCGTTTCCTGTGGTGGCCCTGACTTCTGAAGACTTGTTTTTAATTTAATTTTCCAGCTCAGCATCTAAGCTAAGACCTGGCCCTCTTCTTGTATCTTGCTTACTTTGCTTGAGCAGCAGTTTTGTTCTCTTGTGGGCACTGGAATCCAGGTGCTGGCTCTCAGCTTGCCCTAGGTGTGTTCCTCAACACCTGCACAAGGAACCTGAAGCTTCCCAAATAGCAAGTGAACAATAAAATAAATTAAAAAAAAGTACGTGATCCAGACTAGGCACACCATGAAATTCAAATACTGAGCACCCGTTTTTCTTTTTTTCAAGCTAAAGTCACATGGATTTCTTTTGGCATGAGAGAGGCACAAAGGTAGCCAAACTTTGACTACATATGGAGCCAGGTGTGTTTAGATACTGTACCAGAAATGAACGCATATCAGCCTAGTTTAAACCAACTGAAGTAGGTTTTTGCATATGGAGTAGTGCTGATGAACTTCTATCATTTACACAATAGCCATTCAACTGGAATTTTGTGAACCAAAAGTGTAAAGCACATGGTTTTGGTTTTGTTGGTGGTTTGACAAGTGAAGACAACACACCCTTGCAGTGCTCACACTGATATATATCATATAAATAACAAATAATCTTGTTCAAATTGTTTATATACATACACATAATTAAACACATAGTATACTGTAATCTTACCAACACAGAGAACAGTATGATAAAACAAATAAGTGAAATGCAAAAAAAGTGAAGCAAAGCATTATGTAATGATGTAAATTGGAAAACCTGGTACTACAAAGTTTACGCTTTTCGCGGGGAAGCCAAATCTATGCTTACTAACTAAAAAGAAGGCACTCTCACTTAGAATTAACCTAGGGCCCAATCCTCTGCCATGCCCTTGGCAGAAGGCAGAATCAGATTCCAGTGTATTAATAGTACTTTTTACCAACACAATGGACTTATACTAAAACCTCTCCCTTTCAAGAGAAGGAAATTAGTCAAGCTTGCTGGAAGATCAGTGTCTTGAGACTTGATTTTGTTCCAGTGCCTACCCACCAGACATTCAGAAAGGGGTGAAATTTTCAACATGCTACCTCAGAGCTTCTGTAATGAAGTCTATTTTGCATGATGCCCACACAGTGAGAGGAACGGCAGATACTGACAGCAAGCTGGCTTGCAGAGTGCCAAGCTCTGGTCAGATTGTGCTGTGTCCAGACACAGCCACTGCTTCAGATCACTTTTCTTCCAGGTTCTCTTAGGATAATCCAAGTCCCTCAAACCTATGGCATTTGAGGGGCTTTTGCTGCCCTGGGTTAATAATGGTCCTGCCACTGTGGGCTCGCCCCAGAGCCATGCACACTGGAAGGTCTGACTCTCTTCCTCATGACTGTTTTCTGAAAGACAAAATACCTTCAAACCCTGTTACCTTTGCAGAGCTACAGATTGCTGGAAGCCTGCAAAACCTAGCAACATCTCAAGAAACATTACATAAAACAGAGAGGCTTTCAGCAGAACACTTTGCAGAATACACTACAAAGCAACACTTGTTTCCCACAAAGTTATTTAATTAGAAAATCTTAATGAGTTTAATTGTTTAAAGTTAGGAAACAAACAGAGATGCCATTGAAAAGTTTTTCTGGGTAAGAGGGATGAAGGCACAAAGTGGGGCCAGTGGGACAGGAGCATCCGGCACTGAGCTCTGGATACCAACAGTCTCTGGGCTAAGCCCGGCAACACAACTATCTCAGCCAAAATACCATTGCTGGTGTCTCATCAGGAGGCAATATCCAACTTCTGATGGTTTCTGCTTTCAGAGACTAGGCTTGTAGCAGTAACTGTGAGTCAGGAGGCACTGGCTTATTCCTGACAGCATCACAGAGCTTAGAGAAACAGCTCTGAACTGGGTCCTCCATATCTAAAAAGCAATGTTAATTCAAACATAATCCAGCACAATACTTGGGCTCATTTCATCCAAATGCATATTAGGACTTGCAGTTTTTAGAGGGTAAATGCTGTGAAATACAAAAACACAACCCCCCCCCCCCAAACCCCAAACCAAAAAAACAGGGCAGGGGGTGTGGGGGCCACTCTGAGAGAAAAAGAACAGAAAGAAGGTAGAAAGCAACCTGCAGTCACAGATAGAGGAAATGGGTCAATAAATGGTGGCATAGGTATATGACACATAAAGAGCCTAAACATTTTTTAAAGAAGATATCAGGAAACACATGAAAAGTTAAGATGAGATATGAGAGTATAAACAGAGTTGGCGCAAGGTAAATATGAAACTACTGCATGAAATGGAGGGATAAGAAAGGAAGATTTAGAGGGATTTCAGAATAAGCAACATTATTTCTAGTCCAAATCTCAGATGTTAAAGCAAAGAAAATGGAGAAAAGGAAGAGGGAGATATATTGGAGAGAAGAAAGAGTAATGATATCGCCACAACAATACAAAAAAATCAAAAAGTCAGATATTAACTTAGCAAACAATAAAAGCACTTTTGTGGGAAAAACTTGTTCTAAGAAAATAGAGTTGCTTAATTTCCAATTATATCCAACAGATAAAGCTCTATATCCTTCCCATTAAAAAAAATTAAATACTGACAAAGCAACTTTTGAGAAATTTGATACTTTCACCCTCTCAAGAGACTTCTATAAAAGGATTTTTATAGATTCAACAGCTAAACAATTTCCACTAATAAAACTGGAAACATACAAATTCATTTTGGAAAACTGTATCTACTAGTGTCACATTCAAGATTTGGGCCTTTTTTGTATTCACACTATTGCCAAAGTGTCTGAGAAATAAAAGGAACCTATTAAGAAAATAAATTTTTTTTTCTTTCTGTAACACAACTTTTACACAGGGCTTTGAAAGTAAATTCTTTCCACGTATTTTATTTCAGCCATAAAATGCACCGAAATGCTACAAGAAACATTTATGCTGTGTTTATATGGCCTTATGCCACCTGGCTAAGGGACATTGATAAGGCAGTCGAACACACACCCTGTCGTGTGCACTCAGTTTTTATTGCCCATTCAGAAGAAATTTTCACTAGTTCTGTTCCTTTTCAAAATAACACCAGCAGGACTCCAACATGGATAAAATTTGAATCAGCTAAACTTAGAGCCAAAACACAAAGAAATCCGAATACCAGCTTTCTGTGCTAGGAAAATATTTAGTACATTCCGTTGTCACACTGTACCTCTGTCACAAGCAAGACAAAATCCTACAGCACTATAGATATCAAATGAAGCTGCTCTTCAGTTATCCAATTGAGCACCTTTTCTTAGGAGTGACTTACTAATTCTTTTCAGACTGAAAAAAAAAAAAAAGCATGCACACACATGTGCAGCTATATGAATTTTCAAAACAGGCACAGCAATGGGCCGGGCTCAGTACTGCATGCTGGGCTCTGCCTACCCTCCTGAATCCCCATCTGCTAACTGAATAGGTATTCATTCGGGTAGGGGGCTTTTGAAACACCCCTTATGGCTGCGTAGCAAAGGGCAGACACCCACTATAAACACCATTGTTTTGGAGCCCTCTAGTAGAAGATTCACACAGAGTTGTAGTAGCAACCCTTTCAATGGGTAGTTCCTGTGCCAGAAGAAATTGCTGTGCAGGCAAATTAACAGTTGTGTCTGCTACAGAAATGGGAAGGAATTAAAATTCCAAGTGAAGATGATGAACTCTCAGATTTTGCTTTCTTCTTTTTTTCCAGCAGAGATCCATTCCCTGTAACCCAACCAACACTGCCCCTGGAAGTGAGTACTTTCATACTTAGATAAAAGTATGAATCTGGTCAGGGATCTATTTCTTTTGTAAGGGGAGAGATATACTTTATGACTTAGAAGATCATCTAGCTTTCAGAAGCCTAAATGGCAAAGATCAACAAGCGTGGAAGACATCCTCAAGTCACTGATCCAGTCAATTCACCTACTTTAATTGCTTTCCGATACATGCATACATTTAGTGCATAAACAATTACAAGACATTCAAAGCCAGGATTTTCCAAACTTATCCAAGCAATCACATTAGAATCCTATGAGACCTATGTAGGACTCCAACGAAAAGACACAAGTTTTTTTTTGGTGTGAGCAGGGCTGTGCAGGCCCTAAAGCTCCCACGTAAAATCAAAAAAGCTAGAAATATATAGTGAAACTTCAAGCAGCAACATCAACATGAAACATGCTATGATCGTTTTAATAATATTTTCGATCATCAACAACAAGGGGTCTCGCTTCATGCATGGGATCCTTGTTTTAATTACATTGGATAGCTTGTTTTAATTTGGTTTATGAGCACATCCTGTGCACTCTTGCACAGTTGAGTAATCCCATTCAATTCCAAAGGCTTATTTATGAGCATAAAGATGACTTAGAGTAATAAAGAGCTACACCCTTATTATTCCAGCACTCACCTGCTTACCGAGAATGTTATCATAATACAAACAATGAAAAAAAAAAAAAAAATCTGGTTCCGCTTTCAGCCATGTCTGAGCAAAGCACAACTACGCAAAGGAGGGTAAACAAGGATCCTCTCACAGCTTCCAATTCCTTCACTGGTTCAAGGTTAGAGAAGGAAATTGGAACTACAGTTCTTTGAAGAATGAAAACGTTCTTGTTTCACCACTTCTGCCATTGTTTCATCCATGGGAATGAAACACTTGATTTTGAATGCCATACTTCTAATTTCTTCCATTTTTTAACGCCATAAGCATTTGTTTCTTCCTGATTGTGTATCAGGACTAAATCATTATGCAAACAATCTTGTTTCATCATGCATGCTGCTTTGTAATTTAATTGCAAATTCTGACAGATGATAGTTCTGCAGGAACTGAGGTTTTTTTAATCCTTGCTTTTGATATCTTTTGGTTTACCTTTTATACTTATTTACATCAGTGGCTTTATTTTAACAAGCAGTAAAACTCCATGTCTTTGTGGGGGTTTTCTCCATGGAAAATATCCCTCTCCTACCCAGGTTGGGTTTTTTTAAGTCTGTTTGCTTCTTGTCTCGTTCAGATGGAGGTTGTGCTGCAGCAGAGAACGGGTTAATATCCTGGGGGTAGGGCCAGCTCAGAAGGAAATAGGTATTTCAATGGCAGCCACAGAGTATTGGGATTCTCCCTGCGAAGTGGCAATTCAGGGAGAGGTTTCTGTCAATATAAATCCACTCTATGCTGTGTAAATAGAGACACGAACCAGAGACTATAAGCTCCAGAGAGAGATTGCTTCCTTGTGATAAACAAAGCTAATAAGCCAGTTTTAAGAAGACCAGGACCTCAGATGTTAAGAGCTCTAAAAAAGGATCGAGTTCTGAAAAAAATTGTGGGCAATATTTTGGGCAAAAAGCATTACAATTGCATCCTCTATTTAAGGCTTCCGAAACCAATTGACAATGAATACAGCTAAGGAAAGCAGGAAAAGAGCAAAGACATTGCCTGTAGCTCCACAGTTTACCCCTGCTTGCACAGTGAAGTATGCCAGCATGCCAGAGCCAGGTACAGAGACACTGAAAAAGTCTGTCCCCTGATTTGTGCTAACTGATAGCATCTCCTAACTGACGGTTGCTTACAGTAGAGAGCTGCTGTTTCATATCAGCTAGCAGGCTGAGGCACTGAGAAGAGCAAGGAGAGACTTACAGTGATTTCAAATACCTGTGCTTCCTTTTTTCTCCGAGGTGTGTGTGTTGAACTTTATTTTGATGTTATATATCTATCAGCTTTATACTCTGAAAATAGGATTCGTGCCACACACAAATAATTAATTACTACAGCTAGTGGTCCTGTTCAGTCCTTGCTTCACCCTCTCTCCAACATTACCCACCAGACAGCCCAAAAGATTTACCCTGACATAGTAGATTTTTTGGATGAGCCATGTTGTTAAATTAAATCACCAAACCATAGATCTCTTGATGGACAGCATTCCTGAAGATTCATAGAATAGTTTGGGCTGAAAGAGATCTTAAAGATCATCTAGTTCCACACACGCACCCCCCCTCTGATGGGTGGGGGCACATCACATTGTGCCAGGCTGCCCAACGTCCCATCTAGCCTGGCCTTGAACACCTCCAGGGATGGGACAGCCACAGTTTACCTGGGCAATGTGTGCCAGCACCTCACCACCCTCACAGCGATTCAACAGCCTTAAGGTTGATTCTCTGCAAAGTTATTGTTAAGGGCATTATATCTCTGCATTTCATTCTGAATTCTTTTTTTCCTTTGATATTTTGTTTTATGTCAAAGCTCACAAATCGAAATACAGATTGGATCAGTACGTCTGTTTTAAGTTATATTGTAATGAAAGTAGTCTTGAACAGTTCATAGGAAAGACAACATGTGAACTGCAGAATCACAGAATCACCAGGTTGGAAAAGACCCACTGGATCATCAAGTCCAATCATTCCTATCAAACACTAAACCATGTCCCTCAGCACCTTGTCCACCCGTCCCTTAAACACCTCCAGGGAAGGTGACTCAACCACCTCCCTGAGCAGCCTGTTCGATTGCCCAATGACCCTTTCCGTTAAATATTTTTTTCCTGATGTCCAGATATTACTCAGATCTTACAGCTATGGATGCTTTATAGACTAAAGATACCCACTGAATGAAATGGGATGGGGTTAAAAGGTTTTCACCGCGGATTTTTTGTTGTTTTTTTTTAGCAGTCAGAATTAGCAGGAAGCAACTAACCAGAGGAAACAAGACAGCAGTGGCTCAGCAAGGACAAACACATTTTAGAAAGGAAAAGACACCACCACACACACCCCTCGCACCCCGGCGAGGAGGCTGCGGGGCTCGGGTACCATGGACAGAGCCCGCGGGTCGGGGCGCGGCGGCGGCTCCGGGCAGGGCGATCCCCTGCGGGAGGGAAAGATTTTGGGGTTTGGGGACACTCTGCCACCAGCCCCGGTGCTACGAAGCCGCGGAGACCTAGGGGGAGACACGCGGGAGGTTTTATCGGGGCCGCTTCGGGTTTTTGTTTGGTTATTTTCTGTTGGGTTTTTTTTTTTAATGGCGATTTCCGACTTCTCTCTGTTGATTCACGGCATCCTTCGGAACACCTGCCTCTGAGCAGTTAACGCATTGTTATTAGGCGAGCGCAAACCCCACGAAGTTCAGTTGCAATAAAATGTTGATAAAAAGAAGTTTATTGCCGGGTGTGTAAACCTAAAATTTTAAATTAATCAAGGGAGAAGCTTATAGGCGGCTTCAAAGGTTGTTTTGTTAAGCACAACCGTGCACTACTATTTACAATACAAAACCTTAGTTAAATACATTCTGTTTTGGCCAAACTGTTCTCCTTGCTGGCTGATCCTTTAGAAAAGTGAATCTTGACCCCTCCTGAATTTTCACTTCAGGTATACACTATGCTCAATACAGGAATTTCCTAACATATCTCTTTTGTAGTTTATTGCTTCTGTTCTGAAAGATGGAGGCCATTATCAATTATTTTTCCTCAATGATGTGATGCTAAGGGGCAATCTGAAATAGTAACGGAAAAGCTGAAATGGATCTGCTGGCACTGCATTTCAAATATTTTTTTAAAAAAGCTCCAAAAGTAGAGCTAATACCTTTAAACAGCTCAGTAGGGGTCAGATGCTAACACTGTTGGTCAAACCAGTTTAGTATCAAACTGAAATGGAACTCAGAGGTGGAAATGAAAATATAGACAACTGAGTAAACTATCGGGTGCTACCCATTAGTAAAATGTTTCTTACTCCATCTGAACATTTTTCTGAGAGTATCCTTTTTCTCTCTGAAAGATTTACACAGAAGTAATCTCACCAAAAAGCCAGTGACCTATCTTAAAACTAAATTAACCAGAGTGTAAAGTGCACTGAACTATCAGAAATGTTTTGTTTCATCTTATCTTAAGATTTGTAACATTTGCAGGAAATGTAAGCTCAGATTGATATGTAATTGGGCCACAAGTTTTGGTGCAGCATGGCATTGCTCAGAATGGCCTCTGCAATTTTTCCTTTTGATCAAATTGACACCTTAACTTGATGTTTTTCATTTATCTTTCTCCATTTTTAGTTTTTGAAAATTAAAAAAATCTATTAAAATGGATGTTTCCATGAAAAAAAACTCAGTGATCTCAACTTTGATAATCTGTTGGGCTTTTATTTGAATAAACAAATTGAACGTGTGCCAAAGGAAGACAACAAACCATTTGTTCCAAATATTTCCTGCTGACTTTTAAGAGCCTTACTCAGTCTTGTCTGCTGAGCTTCTGCATAGACCCTGTTCCTGCACCTATCACCTATTTCAGGAATTTCCATATTGTCAAGATGTGCAAGTGTAATAAATATGACTGAAAAAAAAATGCACCCACAGTTATCACTTCAGTATTTAAGAAGGCTGAGTTTTCCTCCCCACTGTGAGCCTTGCTGCCACAGAAACAACTGAAAAAAACTCTGAACACTTAGCAACTTAGAAAACTAGAAGTCTGGTTTTAGATGCTCACCTTTCATTCTTCTTATTTCTATTGTGGTGGATATCTTTTCTTGCTCCTTTTTTTTAAGAACGCTTAAAATTACAACCACAGAGACCTTACTGTAAGCTTTGACTCACTGTTTTCAGTTGGGCCAGGACGATGCTCTATTATCTGCTGCTCTTTGATAACTCAGAAAACAAAAATAAACCAACAATAAAAATATTCCTTCCAGATATCACTTCCCCAGGGGGTGGGAATACTAGTGCAAGAACTATTAATTACTTCATAAACTTCTGTTTAACCAGGCCTATGTAGAGCTCAGTGCCCCTTATGCACCCCTCTGTAACTGAATAACCAAACACACACACAGAGCCAGGTATCTTTCTGCACTTGAGAGGATCAGGGAGCTCCAAGGCTGCCACCACAAGCTCTGGCTGTGGAAATACCACAGGAGCAGGCCTAGGGTTACCTGTGATGGGGGTCACCTAAACGTCCCAGCAGCCTCAGGCAGGTGTGTGGCAGCAGTAAATACTTCCTACCATGCTGCCAGTTCCTCACAGCAGCTTAAGTTACACTGAACCATGACCCAGCCCCTGGAGCCACCCAAACCTGCAGGCCAAGGTTGTGAAATTGCCATTAAAACCACAGCAGAGTCTCCACACCCCTACAGGAGCCCAGCTGAGAAGTGGGCTTGTTGCAACGATACTCAGTAACCTTTGCAGGATAGGCTAGTGAAACCAACTCAAACTGCCTTTCATCAAAATATGCATCACTCCTGCAGCCTCAGCTTTGAATACTGCTTGCTTGGGGGTGTCAGAGATTAAGTCAGTAGCCACAGGCAATGGCAGCATCCAAATGAGGCAATTCCATTACTTCCTAACCCCAAAGCTACAGCAAACAATGCTTCTGAGTTTTTGCTGCCCTTCTCAACAGGCAATTCCTGGGACCCCAACAGCAATTCAGAACCTTTCTCTCCCAGTTTCTACCCTCACAGCAGTAGACTTCAGTTTTTCAACAACAAGCTTTCAGGATGAAAAAATACAACACAGAGAGGAACTCACCAAAATATACAGTATGAAAGAACATTATTTGGATGCTTTGCTAGACAGGTAATAGAAGTATAACTTGATAACTCAAGTCTTTCTGTGACTAAAAAAGGATCACATGAACATTTGCTACCAGACAGTTTCTGCAAGACATTCTGGTAAGCAGTACAACATAACAATGCAAGTCCAGCTATATTTGTCATAGCTTTACTTCAAACACTGCAGCACTAGTAATTTCAGAAAAAAAACCCAGAAACACTTCCTACCTGAGACATGATCAAGTTGAGCAGGTACTCCATGTTATACACATCAGACTGTGTCTTACTTTCCTTGGAGAACTACCTCAGGGCCCTACTCTCACCTACACTGGAGATAAAGCTCCATCAGGAGCAATTTATACAGCCCGGTTTTGTCTGCCTCACCTCCAGGTACTCCTCATCAAACTTGATTAGAAAGTATCCTATGTGTCAAGGGAATTATTTAGCTCAACAAAACCCAGAAAACGACCCACCCCCCTCAACACACCAAAAATAACAGGCTACAGCTGAGGCAAGGCATCTGTTTTACATCCTGTTTCCTTGGGCTTTGGGAAATGATGACCCTACCAAGAAGCATGGTGAATCACCTCTCTGCTGGTGAAAAGCCATCCCTAGGCTGAATAACCTTTGTTTTGAATGAAATCTTGCAACTCAGAGTGCTTTTGAAGTGACTGGAAGAAAGTGTGTGGTATGAGAAGGCACAGGGCCTACACTGCCCTGGCTTTGGTCCTTGGCTCCTGCTGTCCACAGTAAGTCACTTAAATGTTGCTGGGCCTCAGGTCCTTCTCCACAGACAGAATAATACCTTCCCAGGACACTGGGGAGTCGTTTAGGGACTGAGAACTGTCCAAGTAGCCCCTACATAAGCTTTAGTCAAGCACTCGACAGTACTATTTCTGTAGGGTTTAGTACATAGTTACAAAAGTTATTCTATAAGACATCCCAGTTTGCCAAGGCTCAGCATTTTGTGGGACCATCATATAACACAGTCCCTTAATTACAGCACTTGCACTTGCACAAGAAAAGTAATATATTTTTTTAAAAAATGTGTGGAAACACAAAACAAATATTGAAGTGATTCTTTTGCCCACAGCAACTGAAATGCAAAGAAAATGAGCTGTACAGAAGTATTTAGTGCACTTTCCATTACTTTTTTTTTTAAAAAAAAAAGGTCCAGTGCCTGCTTTGACAGTGACCTCTGCTTCCCCTGGCTCCCAGCTTTGCTTTAACCCTCTGGACAGCCCAATTGCTCACTAGTGCAAGCCAGTAGAGAGCGTCTCCTAGTTTCACCACCGGTGCTAACTCTCCCCATGAAAGGACTTGGGCAAGAGGACCTGCCTTTCTGTCTTAAAATGACCCAAACAAACAAAAGCACCAAAAAGACACACACACACACCCCCATTTCCAAAGGGGACTTCAGAGAGACATTACAGTCCACGGCTCTTTCAGAAGCTGGGCTGGTGGATTAAATAAATAATAAATAAATGAATAGATAAAAAATCCAGCACGGCTCCCAGGGAGAGGCAAGGTCGGGGCGTAGCTGCTGGCGCCCCGGAGCCGGGAACGAGCAGGATCCCTCTTGGGGTAGGATAAAAATATTGACAGTAGATAAGCGAGGTGCAGGTGGGGCTGAGGGCTCGCCCCTGCCCAGGTCCTTGGGGAGGGCTTTGGGGGGTTTATGGGAAGCAGGTGGATGTCGCTAAACGGCCTCGGGTTTATTCCAAAGCGTCCCGTGAACCAGAAAACTTTACACCTGGGAGCGGAGTAGCAGAGTGCTTAGTCAGTGCATCTGTCTGCCGGCTCTGAAGAGCCCCGGAGGAAGGAAGGAGAAGAAATAACTAACAGTTCCGAAGGTTGCAGAGCCAAACGCGTTCCCCGTCCTGAGCCCCGAGAGCTCTGCTGGGTCGCTGTCGGGATGCTCTCCCGGGGGTGCCCGTCCCAGAATCATAGAATCACCAGGTTGGAAAAGACCTCCTGGATCATCGAGTCCGACCATTCCCATCTGCCACTAAACCAGGGGTCCTAAGTACCCCTCGCTTCTGCCTCTGGATGAAACTGTGTTGCTGAGCATTGGACAACAACAACAACAAAAAAAAAACCCAAACAAAAAACCCAAAAAACCCCAAAACCCCCAACCCACCAAACCAAACATAAAACATAAGAATCTTAATGGGTGGTTGGAGATGAAACGACACGCTCTGACCCGGTGGGATCGAGGGATTTGCTCGTCCCAGACTGATCTTTCAAACAACAACCTAAGTCGAAGCGGGGGTTCGCCGGGCCAGTGGACCGGGTGTCTTATTTCAGAGTCACCTGCCGTTAAAGAAGCCCTTTCTCGAGTTTGCGGCGAGGCGACGGGGCGTTAAAAGCTGCTCCCTCGCGAGGATAAACCTGCCGCCGAGGCAGCGCTGGGGGAAAGGGTTAACCCGCTGGCCGCCCTGCCTTATGAAATGATGGTAAATTACCCGGCGCGTTCTCCCGGGGAAGAAATTAGACTTCAAAAGGGCTGGAGCCCTTCTGAATATATATCAAGCAGATGGGCTGATGCGCTGTCTCGCTGATGTGCAGTTGATTAACGCCCCATAAAAGTGCAGCGGTCCCGCTCGCCCCTCTCCCGGGCATCCCGGGCTGCTGCCTCGGAGCGGAGGGGGGAGATGAGAAGGGAGAAGGGGGGGATGAGCGAGAAGGGAGAGCCGGGAGAAACAGGAGGGAGCGGGGAAACGAATTGGGGGGTGAAAAGCATCCTCCGCAAAACCGAGCTGGGGGTAAAAGCCGCGGGGAGCGAAGCTCTCCCCGAGGAGCCCGCGGGCTGGTGGCCGGGGAGGGGGATCGCACTCGCCCCTGTCGCACGTCGGTAAAAACGCCTTCTCCCTCCTCCCGGTCCTAAGCAGGGAGGGAGAAAAGCGCACGCCAAAAAGCCACCTATTGTAGCGTTTAAATGCCTCGCCGCTCAAACCGCCTTTGACACGCCTTGGCTGGGCTCCCAAAGGCATCTCGTGCCACTCGATAGCGCTTCAGGAGAGGCCTCTGTCTCGCACAGCCTGGAGATGGGCAACCCCGGCAGGGACGAGGGCATTCAGCGCACCAGCGCAGAGCGGCCGCGCTCTCTCCTAACTCCCCGGGGGCGTACGGCAGCTCCGAAAACAAAAGTGACTTTGGGAGAGTCAGCCTGAAGTTAAAGGACGGCGATAGGGTGGCGTGAGGCTTGCCGGGGCCAGACCCCAGCTCCGGGAGGGCTGCTGGCCGCGCACCTCGGTCCCACACCTGGCGGCCGCCCCAGCCCGGGGAGGTGTTTAAAAGGCGGGTGGACGAGGCGCTGAGGGGCACGGTTTAGTGGTTGATGGGAATGGTTAGGCTCGATGATCCCGTGGGTCTTTTTCCACTTAGTGATTCTGTGGCGAGGACTCGCCCCGGACCGGGCGGCTTGTCCCCTCGTCCCCGGGCTGCGCTGGTGGCTCCTCATCCCGGTGAGGATGCTCCCCAAGCGCGGCTGCCGCCCCCTCGCCCCTTCCCCCGCGTTTTTCTGTCCCCGCTTTCCCGGGACAGGCGACGGCAGGTGGCCGGACCCAAGGACTCCTCCCGCCGAGCGCCGGGGCCGCCCGTGCCGGGGGCGCGCAGGGGACCCCGAGCCAGAGGGTTCCCCGCGACGGGACGGGGCCGCGGGGAGGAGAGGGGCCGCTTCTCCCCGCTCCTGCTAGGTAGGAGGCAGAGGGGCGGCCGCTCGTCTCCATCCTCGCCGCGGCGGCTCGGACCCCGGCGAGCGTGTGCGCGAGTGCGCGGGCGTCCACGCGTGTGCGCGCTCCCGCGCTCGCCGGCCCCCGCGGGGGCTCGCCCGTCCCTCCGCGGGCGCCTGCCGCCCCGCGCCGTCGGAGCAGACACGCTGGGACGTTCCTGCGTATCCTTTTCTCCTGCCTTTGTCTCCCTTTCTTTGGCTTTGACTCTTTCAGGTGCCCCGGCGGTGCCCTCGCGTGCTGCCGGTTGCTGGGAGGTGGCGTGGCTGCCACTGCGCTGCTGTTGTGCGAGGGGAGGGAGGGAAGGGGGGCTTGAATGCTGGCTGTTGTGCTCGGCTGGGGTGGGGGGGGCCGCCGAGGAGGAGGAGGAGGAGGAGGCCGGTGATGATGATGATGGAGGGGAGGGGGTGACGACGGAGCTCACCGCGGGCGCGCAGCTCCCTGGGGAGCCGCCTGAAAGGCCGCTGCGCTCACCAGCTGACAACGCGTGCTCCGCTCCAGACACGGCGCACCGCGGCCGGGATTGAGGCCAGAACCCCCCTCTCCGCCCCACAATCCCCTGTCCTCCCCATTGTCCGCCCCATCGCATTGTCCGCCCCGCTCTAATTANGGTCCCTTCGCTTTTTCTGGTCTCCCCTCGCTGCCTTTAACCCTTTCCCCCTCCGCCCCTTCCTCCCTCCTCCCTCCCCGAGGCCAGAGGTTGAGCAAACAGCAGCCGCGGGGACGCGAGGCAGCGATGCGCTCCTGCCGCCGCGCTGCAAGCTCCCTCACCCCCCAGCCCTTCGCACACCTCCCGACCACCTCAGGTCCCCCGAAACCCCCGCTGGAAACCCCGCCGCCCAAACTGGGGAGCAGAGCCCCGCACCGGAGCCCGCGGCTGCGGTTCGCCCCGAGACCAGGTCTCGAAAGGCGACGGGAGCCTCCGTGCGCCTCGCACAAAGGCGGACACCTCCGCTCTGTCACCCTCCCCGTCCGCTTTGCGCACACCCCGGAGGATATTTAGCGTTCAGCCAAAATTTAACGCTCGGATAGCGCTCTTCTGGCTCGCCCTTTTTTCGAATAAAAGCTCGTTTAAGATGATAAAATCCCATGAAGAAGCAAACCGGGCGAAACTGCTTCCAGGGGCTGGTGCGGGTCCCCGCTCTCGTTAAAAAACTTCGCGCTAGTCTATACAAAACAAACACTGTCGCAAGCTCAATAAAGCGATTTATCCATCTTCATTACTTAAAGAAACGTTGTCTCTTTGTTTGTTTGGGAGATATTAAGCATGCTTAGCTTGCAACACATAGTTGATTCCTTTGCTAGTATCTTGGATACTTGGATCTGACTTTGGAAGGTAGGAGCTAATTGCTAATAATGGAGAGAAAGGAACCAGCCAGCATAGCGGGAGTGGCCTGGCATATGGGGAATGAGCAGTCTGAAATACTCAATATTCAAGTTTCCAAAATATTAATGAGATTATAGCAACCTGCAGCTATACGTTACAGCTTGTTAACGGAGTGTGAGAGAGGGGGGCTGCCAAACGGTTGTTATGCAAACTCTGTGGCTGAACCTTAAAATGGAAATGCTGCTGGGTGTCTCTTTCAAAGAAGTGTTTAAAAAAAAAGAAAAAAAAAAAACAAACGAAGAAGTGTCAGCCCCTAAGACGGCGAGTGCCGCTCTGGAGCTGCGAGCACCGACTGCGCTGCGGGGACAGGGAGCGGGCAGGGTTCTGCTCCCTGCTTTCCATCCCCTTTGCCCGCATCCCCCTAGCTCCCGGGAGCCTCTGCAAACCCCAAACAAATAAACCAAAGAATAGCCCTGTCCTCCTAAAAAAAATTGGTATTATTTTGCTACGCTACATGGCTCCCGTGCTCCTCAAGAAGCGAGACTGGCTCCCGGAGCCCAGAATGTGGTGACTTTCCAAAGATGACCCTCCCTGAAAAAAAAAAAAGGTGGTGTTTTTCAGGAAAGAAATGACCTTACCGAGGAACTTTTCACCCAGTGGGACCGTGCCCCACCTGGGCAGGTACGAGGCGGCGGCCACGGGTAAGCGGGGAGGTGGGGGCGGGTCCCCCGGTTCTGCACGGGAAAGCGACGCTCCCAAAAACTCCGCTGCCTGCGGGCTGCCGACGGCACCTGCTTAACCCATTGCCCCTTGGACACCGACCCTTCCCCCCCAGGTGTCACCTGTTGAACCCAGCGGGACGCCGGCCCCGCCACGGCTCCGGTTTAGCCCCAGGTTTGGTGTCACGGGCAGGCTGGGCAAAGCGTCACCCCTCACATCCCTCCCGGGGTTTAACCCGAGCCCAGCGGCCACATCCTTCTCCTCCGGCCACCCGCGCTGCTCCCCCGTCCCCCAGATCCCTCCGGTTCTCCCGCCCCGCTCCCAGCCCTTTCCACTTACACCTCTTCCCCCTTCCCCAACCTCGAGGGAGACACGGGAATCCGGGGCGGGGGGGTCGGGATCGGGGATGGGGAAAGGGAGATGTGACTCGAGCGGCGTCGTGGGGGACACGTGGCTGCCGAGCAGCGCCAGGCACTTGTTGCGATTGCCCCGGCTCGGCTGGGGACAGCGGGATGGAGACGGGACGCGGTCCCGGGCTCTCCCCCCGCAGGGAGCTGCGGCAGCGCCTCCCGGGGCTGTCCCCCTCGCTCTCTGCCACCAGGGTTAGAGAGCGCCCTGCCCCATGGCGTGAGAGGAGAAAAAGCTGAACCCGACCTCTCTTTCAGGCTGGTTTTGTTTTGTTTGTTTGTTTGTTTGTTTGTTTTCCCACGTTTATTTAATCTCAAAAAAAAATTAAAATTAAAATACATAAACCAATGGCAGCTGGCTTTGCTAAAATGAAAATAAACGATTCTCGTCGTAGAAAAGTTCGGGTTATTGTACAAAATAAGAAGTAGAAATAGTTGCAAACACTCCATAATAAATACGTTTCCTATTACCACGAAAGCAAAATAAAACGGACATAAAAGTTTGACACGACAAAACTGTTTTCGTTTTTAAGAGCGCGTTAGGATTAAGTGGCTTAATTAAATATCGGTCCCCAATTGGCAGTTAGTAGCTTTCCTCTTGAAACCGCATCTCCAGCCGCTGATAAAGTGCTTGCGCCAAGTTTTCCCCCCCAAAAGACGCCGATATGGTGCGCGAAGGAAAATCCACCAGCTCTCCGCTATTTACAGGACAAGACGGTGCGTTATTTACATTTGAGTGTGTGATTTTTTTTTTTTTTCCCCCACGGCAATACGACCCGGGGTAGGATCGGTGTCCCGGGTGTCAGCGGCTCCGCGCTGCGAGGCGGCGTGTTGGCAGGAGAGAACAACGACTTCTAGGCAAAAGAAACTTTAACAGTGGTAACTAACAAATAAAATAATAGTAATAAAGGACCCTCACCCGACCCCGGCGGACAGGGCGGGGGGTGCCCGCCGCTAAGAGCCGCGCCCCGGGCAAACCCGGGAGCCGGCCGGGGGCGGGAGGAGAGGGGGCGGATTTCGAAGGCGACCGAGGGGACCCGAGTCCGTGCTCCGAGGGGCGCTGGGGACGGCGCCCCCCGCCCTAGCTGGCCTCGTCCGAGTCGCTGTAGTGGGAGCGGGGCGAGAACTCCCCGTCGCTCCGGTGGGACCGCGGCGACGTTTTGCTCCTGTCGAGCGGCGGCTGCCCGGGCTGCGGCACCAGCAGGGCGGGCGAAGGCGCTCTCTGCCCCATCTCCGCGAAGGACGGGAAGCGCAGCGGGTCGAGCTGCACGGCCGGCGGGGCGAAGCGAGTCCTGCCGTGCCCGGGGGGAGAGGCTCTCGGCGGGCCGGGCTGCGGCGGCTGAGGCGGCGGCGGCGGAGGCGGGACCGGGGCGGCGCGGGGCGGCTCGAAGGCGGCTTTGCCGGGGGCTTCGGCGGCGTCGGGGCCGTGCAGCAGCTCGGCCAGGGCGCTGATGTAGATCTGCGCCATCTGCAGCGTCTCGTACTTGGAGAGCTTCTTGTCGTTGTTGAACGAGGGGATGACATTGCGCAGCTGGTCGAAGGCGTGGTTCAGCCCGTGCATCCGCCGCCGCTCCCGCGCGTTGGCCGCCAGCCGCCGCTGCTTCTGCACGCCGAGAGCCTGCGCCCCGCCGCCGCCGCC
>WAAB01014586.1:143328-212552 GCA_013389865.1 Piaya cayana | reverse complement strand
TCCCTTCCCCAGACCCCACCTGGCGCCGGGAGTCGCAGGGAGGACGAGGTGTGTGTGGGGGGGGTGGAGGGCACCGACCCGCCCGGCTCTCGCTGCCGCCGCAGCACGGAGCGCTCCCCGCCCGCACCTCGCACTCTGCACCCCGCACCTCGCACCCTACAACCGCACCTGCGCCCGCACCCTCACCCTGCACCCCTCACACCCGCACCCGGCATAGAATCATAGAATCACCAGCTCGGAAAAGACCCACCGGATCATCGAGTCCAACCATTCCTATCATCCCGCACCCTGCAACTTGTGCCTGCATCCCGCACCTGCACCCCCACTCTCACCCCGCACTTGCACTCCATACCTCCCACCTGCGTTCTGCACCCACACCTCGCATCCTTCACGCCCGGCACCCCACACCCTGTGACTTGTACCTGCACCCCACACCTCGCACCCCTCACCTGCACCCACTACATGCACCCACGCTCCGCACGTGCCCCCCATACCCTGTACCGACACACCTCATCCGCACGCACACCCCTCATCTGCACCCGTACCCCGCACCGCGAACCCCACAACCGCACCTGCACCCCACAACTCACACCCACATTCTGCACCCGCACCCTGTACCCCTCCACCTTGCAACTGCACCCCATAATCTGCACCCACACCTCGCACCCCGCACCTGCACCCGCATCCACACCCTAACCCCGCGCCTTGAACCCCACAACCACATCTGCACTCTACACCTGCACCCTCATCCCACACTCGCACCCCATGCTTTGCACCCACATCTGCACTCCGGACCTCGCATCCCACACTCACACCCGCACCTTGCACCTCAACCCCCACACCCACACCTGCACCCCACACCCGCAGCGGCGCTCAGCAGGCCTCTCGCCCTCGACTTTCGGGTGTTGAATCCCGGGGGAAGGTGCAGGAATCCCGCGTGGGAGCTGGCGGGTGAGACAAGGCGGCAGCACGTGTGCGTTGCCCCACAAGCCGGTGCGTGACCCGCAGGGCCCCCTGCAAGCGCAGGGGGCTTTTGTTCTGGCAACAATCGCTCCCCAAAGGTGGTGGAGAGGGAAACAACTCCGAGCGCGCATCCAAACTCCCCTTCCGAGCAGCCTCGCGGAGGAGAAGCGGAGGTTTGCCGGCGTGAATAGGCGTGTTGAGAACAAAGTGATGGGCACAGTATGAGGTAGTTATGTTTTTTTCAAATGTGAATAACTCGCCAGCCATGGAAAGAGCGAGGGAGCGCAGCGGCTCAAAGCCGATCAGCGGTGGCAGAGGATGAGCAACCACATGGGTTTTTTTGGGCTGAGCGTGCCAGTTGTATTGTGGGCACCTGTTGCCCACCTCCACCAACAACTGGGTGCATTGGAGAAAACACGGAGCTGATGGTTTGTTTTAAAAAGAAACCGAGGCAAGCCTTTGCTGTTCTCTTCTGCTTGCACTTACTTTTCAAAAGCAAAGCTGCTTTTTTCTTTTTTTCTCCTAAACGAGCTGTTGATTTCTGATCAAAATGAAAACATTTATTTGGCAAGGAAGAAGAGAAGGAGCACAAGTTTACAAGCCTTGTTTCTGTATAATGTCCATTAAGTGTCCCATAAGACTAGGAGCAATGGGTATAAAACTGGAGAGGGGCAGATTTAGACTAGACATAAGGAGGAATTTCTTCACGATGAGAGTAGTGAGGCGCTGGCACAGGTTGGCTAGGGAAGCTGTGGCTTCCCTGTCCCTGGAGGTGTTCAAGGCCAGGTTGGATGGAGCCTTGGACAGCCTGGGCTGCTGGGAGGTGTCCCTGCCCATGGCAGGGGGGTTGGAACCAGACAATCTTTATTCTCTGATTCTAAGTTGGCAGGCCATCTATTTGTACCTGGCAGCAACTTTTATAGGCTCCTATCATATTACTGCACACACAGAGATGCTTTTATCATTTTTTGAAAACCAAATCCTCTCACCACCGTGCTGAATGGTACTGTTTGCCAGATAAATACCCAACCCTCGTGGCTTTTCTTTGCATCCCCAGGTACCAACTGTCTCCTCGCTTGGATCCTGGTGGTGTAAGCTTGCTTTGCAAGGAACCACACTATACTTTCTTCCCTGGGGTCAAGGCTGCACATTCCTGCTTCAAGAACCAGTCACTGTGTCTGTGAGCTGTGTGATGCAAAGACCACGGGCCAAAGCTTGGAGGCAGTGGCAGCTTTGCTAAGTGGGAGCCACTGATGCAGTTCCAGAAGCCTAGCAAGTTTACATGCATGGGTAGAGCAACCATGGTGTGGTGTTAGTCTTAAATACCTTGCTCCGGACTGGTGGGCCAGAGGGCTTTCCCCTGTCAGTAGGTCCAATCCTCCAGCCCACAAGCCACGGGCTTTCCAAGGCAATCAGAGGTCGAGCCCCCTGGGCACAGAGGGGAGCAGTGTCCCATTAGCATCCAATGCAGATGCGGGGTGACTGCCGCCCAGGAGAGGGTCTGGCCTCCAAGTACCTCATGCTTTGGGCAGGGCCAGGCTGACGGTAGGTGCACTGGGGGTTCTCTTAGCAGGACCACAGTGATTCCTAGGATTCCATAGGATTACAGGACCTATGGAATCCAGGGAGGCCAACCTAATACCCTGGCACACTCCTTGGGCAGTCAGCCCAACTAACACCACCACTGCTTATTTTTAAAGGGGCTGTGTTTTGTGAGTGTGCACACTTTGAAGCTGGGGGCATGAGACTCACTCTGTAGCTTGCCTTTGAAAGGGCAATCACAGAAAGCTGGTTTCCCCACCATCACCACCGCTCAGAGGGGGGAAAAAATGTTTCATTGAAACTCACTGCTCTGCATATGCCCGTATCTGCACGCACATCCACTCAGAGTCAAAGTCAAAGGCAAAGGGTGGTTTATGTCAGCACTGGGTTTAGCTCTGCTCTCCCAGAATAAGATAAATGTAACTGATGAAGAACTCCTGGGGCTGGCTGAACTCATTTTGTATTCAACACTGCCCGGCCCTTTTCTCTTTCTTTTCTCCCTCTCTTTGTATGTTCAAGCCTACTTGAGTTTCTTTTTTTCTTTTGTAGAAGTTGGTTCTTTTGAAGCGGTTCGAGGCACGCCCTGCCGCAAAGGGAACTTCACGGGAGTCGGAAACACAGGCACACCGGTCTGAAACACTTACTGTACAATAGCAGGAATGTAGGAAGCCTTGAAAATGAATCTGCTTTCTCTAAGAAAGTGTCAAAGCTTTCAGAGGCAAACAACTGAACTTATCCCTGTATCTTTATGCAGATTTCCACACCCCCCCCCCCAGCTCCTCCACCACTGTCCTCCCCCCTGTCTGGTTAAGGGCTGAGGCAGCAACTCGAGGTCAGGCAGATATCAGTGTTACAGAAAAATGGGTTACAAAAGTGGGGGGAGAACACACTTGCAAAAGGCCTCCTCTATCATTACAGCCAGAGACATTTTCAAAGCACACAAAGCACAGGGGTTAGCCCTCAGCTTAATTGTATGCAATAGTCTGGTTGCTTGTTCAATCACATTTCAAGATCAGCTGGTGGCTCTGCAGACAACACCATGGTAAGGAAGCTATTTTATTCCTTCTTTTCCCCACTTTCTCCACACATTCTCCCATTTCCCCCCTTCCTTTTGAAGAGCAGGGGGGAACCTTCTCTGTGCAGTTCCTGCTTCGTGATCTGGACTTCAGGCAGTTAAACACATGAGTGGATAGAGACAAAGTTGTGAGTGTCACTTTCCAAGGTCAAGTGGTCCTTCCTGAATCCCAGCCGCAACCTGCCGAGGCCTCCAGCGAGGGGAGGGAAGAGGGATTCCTGCCCACTGACCTACACCCTAGGTGGCAAATCCCATCTAGAAGCTGCTGCAGTGAGGTACAACAAACACATGAAGATGATAATTTTCAGTCTCACCTACTGCATCATCAGAACACTCACCCAAACAAAATGTTCATATTTAGATTACATAAAGCAAGTGAGCTTAAAGCAGAGAAGAGCCCAGCAGCAAGTCTTTCTTAGACTCTTCTTACGATCAGTGCCTCATGCTTTACAATCAAATGTTTTAAATTCACATTGGAAGTGATGACCGCCAGGAACAAAAAAGCTGGGGTACCTGGGACACCACTACAGACTCCAACATCCATGAAACCCACCTCTTTTAACACAGGAATAATCAGAACCACATTGCTGCTGAAGCAGATATGCCTTCATTTCTCCAGAGCAATCTTCCCAGGCAGATCGCTGCAGTTACCTCATGTCATTTGCTTTGACTCTTTAGAAGGTCTACAAAACTAGTTCCTGTTTCTTGGTTACATTTACCTACGCTCTGGGACTAACCCTGCAGACACTTGTACAGTTAATTCTAGTGCAAGTACTTCCACTGCCTCCAAGAGAAATGCAAAACATTGCTGTAACAATACTTGCCTCCCTCCTGGGGTCATTGAAAAGCATAATGAATTCAGCTTTGTAATATATTTGGAAATGTTATCAATAGAATTTATACCTAAATACACTTTGCCCTTTTATTTGTTACTGAGAATTTAATTTGTGCTCATACTTAAAAATTAAGAAGTTTATATTCAAGGAGGCTTCATTAATAATAACAATTTTCCTTTTGTCACTTTGTTTTAAACACTTTCTTGCTTCTACATTCAGCTTGGAAAGGAGTTTCCACTAAAATTGCAAAATGTCTTTAGTCCCACCAAAGACTTGAGAGCTGAGGCACTTCTCATCTGTGGGACCAGGCCTCCAGAAAAAAAAACCAACCCACCCACTCACGCACACAACCAACCAACCAAAGCCATCACAAAGGAGTTTGCAGGACTGTTGCCACAGCCTGGTAAGTATTGCCACAGACATAGGTGATTAGAGGACCCAGTATGGAAGGCAATAGTTTCCTCCTGTCATAGGCTTGGAAATTCTGACTGCAGAGGCAGAGGTCTTCATTTTTCTTGGTTACTGCTTCTGACAGGAGCTGTGACCCAGCTAGCTGGCAATAGCTCACACAGGCAGCTTTTTGGATTACAATCTGCATTATTAAGTATGTCCCAGAGCTAGGCTTTTGGTGGACAAAAAGTTAATGTCTTCAAAAAAAAAGCCCAAAACCCAAACCCCTCAGAACTGGAAACTTTTCCTAGCAGCACAAGACTGCTTTAATGCAATGGCAACACTAGTATCAGACCTAAGGAATCTGTTTGTATTGAAGGCTTCATACCTTCCCCATCCTTAATCTCCTCATACCTTTAACAACGATGTTATTCCAGGTGTAGTTTGTTCATCCTTTGCAGTGAACAATTTTGCTGGGCCTGAGTGCACTCACATGCACCACCCACAGGTCCATCATTTTAATCGCTCTTGAGAAGAATAACAACAGAATGCCAGTATCTGTCGCCTGCTTCACACACTGCATATTAGAAACTGCTTTAAAATCAAATGATATCTAGGCTATTAAATAATGTTTTACTAATATAAATCCCTTAACCAAGAAAACGAGCAGTGCCATTAAGAGTTTTACAGCCTAAGAACACCTCTTCATCTTCTCCTTAAGATTGGAGAATAAAACTTCCATTCATCCATTTTGACAATATATTCCCTTCAAATCTGGTCACCTCCACTTGTTCTCAATGGGTCTTGCAGAAGAACCCAAAGAGTGGAAATACTCCAGATTACTAGGCATGCAGACCTGCCACAGTATCCCCTCTATGGCTGTCACTTGAGCCACTGCACAGAGTACAGTTCAAAATGTTTGCTCTAGGAAAAGATTCTAATCATAGCCTTGAAGCATGAACTAAAAATTTAACTTGCAGACTCTCTGTGGCACAGTAGTAACATATTTCAGTGGAAAAAAAAATCAGTTGACATGTTGGCAAGAGAAAAAAAGGAAAAAATTGACATCTTAAACAGTCTGTGTTGACTCTCAATAACAGTGTTACTAGAGTGGTAACCTGGGAGCATGGAGGGGTGCTTCAGTCATCCTGGGCCTTCGATGTGCTGTTCTCACATCCATCAACCCCAAAGCTCTTGGTAATTGGGCAGCCCTGTGCCTGAAGGGGGTTTCTTAATAGTGGACCTGCCAGCTTGGTATTTGAACCTTTGCAGGTCTCCTCAGAAGGTCTCTAAAATGCAAAGAGTACATATTTACAGTCACAGAAGTTAAAATAATGCAGAAAATAGTGGTCCTTCTAAGGGGAAAAAAAAAAAAGCAAGTGAATGGACCTGAGCTACTGCTGAGCAGCACCTCACATCAGTTCCCTGGATCAGAGATTTTTTCCCCAAGAAACATCTTGTCAGNCTCAAAATGCTGTGACATGCAGAACGCTCTTTTCAGTCCATCAGGTAACAGAGAGCACAGTGCCTGGGCTGGAGGTCTTTGTTGGCCGNGGTATTTGAACCTTTGCAGGTCTCCTCAGAAGGTCTCTAAAATGCAAAGAGTACATATTTACAGTCACAGAAGTTAAAATAATGCAGAAAATAGTGGTCCCTCTAAGGGGAAAAAAAAATAGCAAGTGAATGGACCTGAGCTACTGCTGAGCAGCACCTCACATCAGTTCCCTGGATCAGAGATTTTTTCCCCAAGAAACATCTTGTCAGCCAGGGAAAAAAACCCAAACAAAAAACCCCTCAACTACCTTGTCAGTTGCAGGAAATCCTCCCATTTAATCCCTGACAGTAACAGAGTTCTAGTAACAATCAGTTTCCAACAGAACACAGCACCAACACAACTTTCAGGCACTACACCTGTGAAAAGCTGTAACAACAAACCGCTCTGAAGGCGTCTTCACCTTGTCTACTATCTTACCAATGTGTTAAGACTTTTAAAATATTTGTTAAAAAAGTAGAATCAGATTAATTCTTCTTTTTTTTTTTCTGTGTGGGGTTAAGGCACACATATATCCCTCAGCACAGAAAGACTTTAAAATGTCCTTAAACAAATCCCACATATGCCAAAAATTAAGCATTTTAAGAGACTTAAGCTTTAGGGTAATCTCAAAATGCTGTGACATGCAGAACGCTCTTTTCAGTCCATCAGGTAACAGAGAGCACAGTGCCTGGGCTGGAGGTCTTTGTTGGCCGTGTTCAGAGATGGCAACACTCACAGTCCTGTAGCTCTTGGAAAGCAGCTCTCGTGGCAACTGACATGCAAAATCCTGCCTGTGGCAAGATCTGTACCTCTGGCATAACTCTGAGCTGCAAAGTTGTTTGCTCCAGAGCTGGAGAAAGACTTGCTATAGTTTGCAAGCATTGCTGTTTTCCAGGCTAACAGGAAGTTTCAGGAATTCCCACAGACTAAAGCCTAATATTCATCTGCAGTGTGTAAAAGCCATGTTGAGGCAGCAAGTGATGCTAGACACAGGTGATGGCCTACTGAGGCCAGCTGCTTGAGAACTTTTATCAGTTATCCCCAGTGTCAGCCAGAGTGCACCATGAGTCTTGGTGAATGTCCCTCGCGTGGATCACACAAGTGCTCAGTGTGAGAACTCAAGCAGCTCGGATTTAGAGGGGGGGATGGCAGGAGTAACCACTGCCCCAGCCTGCCTGGTTTGTGAGCATGGAAACCCACCTCCTGCTTCAGTGAGGCTCGTGTACCCACCTCACTAGAAATCATTTTTGCTGCAGTCCTGCATGCATTTGCATCCCAGTGAGAGCGTGAGGAGTTGTCTTGCTAGGAAGGCAGCACCTAAATGATGTCCAGCAAGAGCTGCTTTGCTGAGCGAAAGCCTGGTGTCTCCATGAGTCCCTCATTGCCCTGCCACAATCCTGGCATGGGCATGTGGCATTTCTTCCCTACCTCATTGCTCTCTACAACTACTTGAAAGGAGGTTGTGGAGAGGAGGGAGCTGGCCTCTTCTCCCGTGTGACAGGGGACAGGAGAAAGGGGAATGGCCTCAAGCTGCACCAGGGGAGGTTCAGACTGGATATCAGGAAAAAACCTTTTCACTGAAACTGTCACTGGGCACTGGCAGAGGCTGTCCAGGGAGGTGATGGAGTCACCATCTCTGGAGGTGTTTAAAAGACGGGTGGATGAGGTGCTCAGGGACATGGTTTAGCGGCAGACAGGAAGGGTTGGACTCGATGATCCAAGAGATCTTTTCGANTCTCTACAACCTCCCTTCAGGTATTTGTAGAGAGTAATGAGGTCTCCCCTCAGCCTCCTCTTCTCCAGGCTAAACAGCCCCAGCTCTCTCAGCCGCTCCTCATAAGGCCTGTTCTCGAGCCCCTTCACCAGTTTTGTTGCTCTTCTCTGGACACTCTCCAGTCGCGATAGGTTAAGGCTAAGAACGAGGACAAACTCAGCCCCTTCAGCCTAGACATAAGGAGGAAGTTTTTCACGATGAGAGAGGCGAGGTACTGGCACAGGTTGCCCGGGGAAGCTGTGGCTGCCCCATCCCTGGAGGTGTTCAAGGACAAGCTGGATGGGGCCTGGGCAGCTGATTTAAGTGGGATGTTCCTGCCCATGGCAGGGGGGTTGGAACCAGATGATCTTTAAAGTCCCTTCCAAGCCGATCTATTCTATTATTCTATTTGCTGTTAACACAAGTGCCGAACCAAGCAATACCACAATAAGAAGTAACCAGGTTAAAACTAAGTCAAAATCCATATATACAAAGGCAAGTCTGCTGGATTTGGGGAATTCTGACTCAAGCAGCAGAGTAACCGCTGCTAACCATGGAGTTTTTCCATCTTCACCCCCTCCTTGTTGGCCCTGCTTTGGCAGGTGACCACCATTCATTCAGGAAGATGAAGTGTGGGGCAACAAACAGAGATACAGACGCAAAAGCACCGCACCTGCTATTGTTTCATGAGTCTTCAGCCTATGGAATAGAAATTCATGTCTGCCCTCCAGGTTAACTTCCATTTATTCTGCAGCAAATTACTGCGTACTGTGATAATAACCCACTGGCTGTATGTTTTAGAAGGAAAGCTGCTTTTATGTGTCAGTATTTACAGAATAAAAGTTTAGCCACGTTTATGGAAATCAGAAGTTTTCCCCTCTTCAAACCATTCATATAACATACCTATGACCAGGCCTACCTTTGTCAGATGATGCAGAAGCTTTTAAAGCTGAAGATCGCAGTGGTATTTATTGAAGACAATAAGTGTGTGGTTCAAAAGTCAAATTTCCAGGTACATCAGCTCTGCTTCTACCTGTCTTTCATCTTGATGTAGGAAAACTAATGCTCCCTCTGTCCCATATCAGCTCTACTCTCTATATTGTATAGATAGTCTAAAAGGATTTTCCTTTTTTTGTCTCATATAATGTGGTTTAGGGAATTCTGTTTTATCAGGAGTGGTGAGAAGAAAACTTCATCTGCAGCTTTCTAAACCTGCAGAGATATAAACACAATCTCAGCAATAGCAGACATTATTCAGAAAGATCTGTACCAGTTAGAGCAAGACAAACCATTCCAGTGCCGTCTGAACACTATTTCATAAAGCAACATGCTTTTCTGTTACACTACATCAATTTCTTGCTGTGTGTGCTGTCATGCCACAGAAACTATTCCTTAAAAATGTGTCAGATGATACTAGGAGTAGCAAGTAACTTCATTATTAGCTTTGTTCACAGTATTTGATTTCTTTCTCCTGTTCCCCTGTGTGTAAGCAAAAGAATTAATTAGTAACAACTTGGGTCAGCTGTGATTACTCTTACTGTGGTCTGCAGTGAATATTCATATGCAGGGAATATTCAAAACCAAACAAGACCTCCCCACTGTGTGTGTGAAGAAGCATGGCCAGTGGGAGAGAAAGGCAAGCTTACCAGCGGTGGCAGGGCTACAATGCACCCACAGAGCTCTCCCCCTCTTCCCCCCTTCCCCCTTTTATTTTCCTGGAACTTGACAGGGATATGAGCCAGACTAGCAGAACAAGGCAAATAAAACACAAACAACCCATGAGAAGGTTGTGGGGTTTGGGTTTTTTTCTGTGGTTTTTTTTTTTTTCTCAACTGTGCTTTTTAATTTCTAGCAGTAATACAATATTTAGCACCTTTGCAGAAGGCTGCTAGGCAAAATGCTTGCTACAGCATCTTCTGTCTACCTTTGGCTGTGCCAAGTGGAAAAGGAGGGTTGCTCTGCAGTCATAGAGTACCTCTAAGCCTTTATTTGAATGGCAACAAGAAGTTAGATTCAAGTGGGATGATTCCCTAAATGTGGGAGGATATGATACTTGCATTTACGAGGCTGGTTCCTGTGAATGTCTGCAGATGAAGCTTTGATCCAGTTGATGATACATCCTACATGTAGTCAGAGAGCTAACAGGAGACTCTACACAGTTAGAAGGGGCTGCTGAGAAGGAAGAGGCTGATTTCCACCTCCCATCTGCAGTCAAGGGCCAGCACTGGGGGGGACTAGGAAATTGCACCCTGCATAGCAGTGTTGCTGCTGCAGCCCACAGCCCTGCACGGAGGAGAAAGTTCAGCTGTGCTGGTGAGTGATGTGAACACTCAAGTTAGGAGCAGGGGGAACTTCTACCTCAAAAGCAAATGTGTTTCCTTTCTCCTCCTGCTTTCAGTAGCCTCCCCGGACTCTGGTGCTGCAGGTCAGCTGGAGGGTGGAGGGGTCAAGCAAGCAGCTGAAACGGAGCTGATGGGGGAGGTCACCTGCAGAGCATGCACCTGGTGGGCTGTCCTGCTCCTTGCACCTTGGCGGAGGCTGTACCTGTGCAGCCGGTTCCCTTGCCCTGTGAGGCGAAGTTACTGAGGAAGCAATTCAGGCAAACACCTGAAGCTGTTTGGTTACTTGAGTTGCTCAGCGCCTGCCTCATGCAGACATGCATGTGCAACACCTACCTTTATTAATTAATGGCATTGCCTTAAACTCTTAATTTTCATTAATGAAAGTGTGTGTGAATCTTATAATAGACAATAGTTGGATTTGCAAATAAAGCTATTGCTAATTTTTATTTTGGTACTCCAAAGCAACCCCTTATCCTATGATGTGTTTGCACATCACTCACTTGGAACAAGGAATGGGACACAAGCTAGATGGCATGAAAAATTGTCCTAAATTGAAAGAAAGGTTATCCTTACTAGTGCTCATGGGAATAATCAGCTATAGAAGCACTGAACTGTTATGTCATGTTGGAGGGCTGTTCTGTGCTTACTGGGCTGCAGGTAGCTTTCTTTTTCCACTTGTATGGCAGTTATTGATCCCAGGCATTTGTATTTGGGCTCATAAGGTTTCTGCACCTGTTCATGCATGCCTTGTGCTTTAGGGGTATGACCAGCACCTCTAGGAAAAGCTCTCTGGTGTGGGATGGTGTATAAAGGCTCTCCTGCCCCTGCATGTGGCACTCTCCAGCTAATGGTGGGCTCATACACCACTTCTGGTCAGAGCTAGGAAGATATGTGTGACCTACATATCTGTCTCTGTAGCCCTGCTTACGAGCCTCAGGTTTGCAACAGCCCCGGCAAGTTTTAAGGGGACAAAACTGGTCTGAAATGACTGCTGGGGCAAAAGAAGTAGTGGTGAAGTTGTGTGGTGCAACCCTCTCCTTGTCTCTCTGCTTTCCTCTCTCTCACCCCCAAATCCTCAGTTAGAAGTCCTTCTCTGTGTTTGGAAAGGAAAGATTTATTTTTCTCCTTAGAGCAGTGAACTGGTTCTGAGATGCCGAATTCTTGCTTCTGTCTCAGATTTCCTGTGTGACATGGAGCACAGCAGTAAATGGCTTGACAGTTCAGTTTTCCAGCTGTAGTATTTTCCTTCCTTCTGACGAATATTATAGGAGTAAATTCTGTAGTGCAGGCAAAATGTCGTGCCACTGTGAGGAATGGGATGTAGAGGGACAAATTTGGTAAGTCTCCACAGTCAGTAAATTTATTGCCTCTTGAAAAGCAATTATTTTTGATTAAATTCATGGCTCCTGCAATTTTGCAGCATTGGTACAGTTTTTTTGGTTAGGAATTCATTAGACTGTGAATAATTTTGCCTGCAATGACCTTCCTTTGGAGGTTTCTGTTTCTGATCTCACAAACAATGCCTTGGGTGAGACATGACAAGCTGATAGGTTGTGGTGATGAGTTTGCAGTTGCCCACTGGTCTTGATGTGATGTGTGGATGTGTGTTCATGTCCCAGTGTTTATCGAAAACTTTGTGTATGACTCATTCTTAGGAGCAGATACTTGATTTTGACATTTATTCCACAACAGCTCCACAGAATGAAGAGGAAACACGGATAGCTTAGCTGAGAGAAAAACAGGTAAAGCAGCGCTGTGTTGATATGACGCCTTTGTTTTTCTGGAGACTATTTTTTTCATTAGCTATACCCACACACACACAGAGGAAGCTGGTTTACTTTTTAAGTCATCACCTCTGTGCAGATTTGAGAAATTAAACTTATCTGGGTTATTGACCCAGCTACAGTGGCTGTTCAAGCACAGAACGGCAGCTTTACATTTTCATAGCTTCACAGCACTTTACATGAGAGGGGAAGAAAAAGATACTTCTATTTAGGGAAGCTTTGTTTCACTTTGTTTTGTGAAGACAGGAGGGAAACCCAGGACTCCGGCTCTCCTCATGCTGTGACTGAGTCAGTGGCAACTACAGTGATTCACTTGATTGGTGCAGCAAGACAACTTTTAATCTCCAGGTATTTCACCGCTGGTCAATAGAAACATCTTACTAAGAGATTCTCTGAAATTGGATAAATATGTTTTCTTCCACTGCTGGGTTTTTGTTTGTAGCAGGTACATCAAAATGGTTGTTTGACTGGAATCAGCATGTAAACAACTCATCTTTATATACAGTTGGCTTGTATTTCCAGTGGAGCTGCTGCAGCAGACACACTTGACAGCCTTATATACTATTACTTCAATGGACTTTTCTTTAGAGAAACTACCTTGCTCTAAATAGCTGTGTCTATGAGCATAAGTGACAAGGACAATGTCTATGTTAAAGTGAATGAAATACGATGCCAGCAGGACAGTACCAGATCAGGAACATCCTAAAACAGGAGCTTATGGGGTCAGTGCCTCAGTTTGCCATCGCTCTGCTTTACAAAAAATGAGTAGAGTTTGTCTCTTGGCTGATTATTATGAAATACTAAAAGTAATCAGACTATAAAAGTTTCCAGCACACTGTTGCTAGGTATTTAATGCCCACTGACATATGTGCCTATTGGCATTAGTGTGCAGGCACCATTAAATTTTAACCTCAACTCACTTCCAATAATCTAACTTCCTTTAGATTTTTATTATCTGGGCAGGGATTTTTATTTTATATGAAGCATTGACTGTAAATGTATTTTTGAAACTATAAAATGAGATCTCCAGAATGCCTGCTAAGATTAACAAAATTGTAAGAGGTCAAAAATATTATTCAGTGAATGAAATATACTGAATGTTTTTTACATTAATTTTATTTTTTACATTCGTTTGAGCAGACAAGCTTTGGATGCTGCAAGTTTAATTATCATGACTGACGTTACTGCATTACACCTTGCATGACTTAACTGAAGAGAAGCCACTGAGTNGTGACCAGCAGGTCCAGGGAGGTTATTCTCCCTCTGTACTCAGCACTGGTGAGATCGCTCCTTCAATCCTGTGTTCAGTTCTGGGCCCCTCACCATAAGAAGGATGTTGAGGCTCTTGAGTGAGTCCAGAGAAGAGAAATGAAGCTGGTGAAGGGGCTGGAGAACAGGCCTTATGAGGAGTGGCTGAGAGAGCTGGGGTTGTTTAGCCTGGAGAAGACAAGGCTGAGGGGAGACCTTATTGCTCTCTACAACTACCTGAAAGGAGGTTGTGGAGAGGATGGAGCTGGCCTCTTCTTCCAAGTGACAGGGGACCAGACAAAAGGGAATGTCCTGGAGCTCTGCCAGGGGAGGTTCAGACTAGATATCAGAAAGAAACTTTTCACAGAAAGGGTCATCAGGAACTAGCACAGGCTGCCAAGAGAGGTAGTTGAGTCACCACCCCTGGAGGTATTTAAAATACGGGTGGATGAGGTGCTCAGGGACGTGGTCTAGTGGCAGATAAGAATGGTTGAACTCCATGATCCAAGAGGTCTTTTCCAAACTAGTGATTCTATGATTCTATTAATGTGTCAGTGACACTTAAGGATTGAGAAGGCTATAATGAAATACCGGCTAAATTCTCTTATGCTGAAACTTTTGTCAAATCTAAAGGCCGTGTATGCCCAATACCAGAGCAAAACTGACTTCTGTGCGAATAAAGATGCCAGAATGTATATAAAAATAAACATATATAAAAATAATGACCATGTTCTAACAAAATTTCTAGATTATTCTAAAGAGGGATGAAGGTGGGATGTAGTATTTCGACAAATCGTGTGTCTTATATGTCAGTGCCAGTGAACTCGACAATTACCTCCAAAATATTGTCTGTATATGTTTTCTGAAATCTAAGGCTGACATTAATATACACGGTAAATCTTAGTGATTTCCTCAAGTCCTTTACCCTGACCTAACTCATGGCAGCCTGGCGAGCTCATCCCATCTTCCTGGGCTAAATTCTCTTCAGTAGTAGTGTGGCAAAAACAAGTGGACACCTTGCTACAGACCAAAATACCACAGCACTCAGCAGGTAAACAGGAGGAAACACAAGTTTAGAAAACAATTTTATTAGACAAATTTTTTTAGACAAATTATACACAGAAAGCTCTGCCACTTGTAACTGAGGCCTCCAAAAAGTGTTTTGTGTATCTATATAATAGGCAACACATCAAAATAGGCCTATTTTAAATATTGTACATGGTTAACAGTTTTTTCAATAGCTAAAATCACTGCAACATCTGGTATGTCCCTATGTAGCTCGCTGGAGAGAAATTTTCTTCTTTTTTTTTAAATTTTACTCAGAAGTGTGGATGAGTTCATGAATGTTACAAAGGGGAAGCAAGTAGTGCATGCTTTTAGACACTTGCTACCCTGGAAACAAAATGGCCTTTTGCACGATAAGAATTTGTTCTGCCTTACACAGTAGACAATATTTTGAAGATTTAGTACAAAAAACAGTGACAGTACAAGATGCTCCCCCAGAACAGAATTAGCATCAAAATATAATAGATCTGAAGAATATACCTTTTAATTTATCCTAAAGCAAATCACGTAGGCTGATTCCTATTAATCCTAGCCAAAGAATGAGTTAGATTAAAGTAAGTGTATGGTTGCATTAAAAACCAAACCAAACTGAACCAAAAAAATGCACAGGATAAACTGCTTGCTTTCTACTTAACTGCATTTTTAGTTTTAAGGATTACAAATTGAAAGCTCTTCCTACATTTCTAACAGGTAACTTAACTTTAAAAAGCTTGTGCCAAAGTGGGCACTGATTTTGCTCTCACTGCTGTTCTTTCTCTTGTTCTATACAGTCAGCACTACTGAGAAATTTATAGCTCCTCTAAATCTAACTTAACATATGAAGGGTTAAAATGAGTGCCTGTTCTTTTCTTTTTTTCCTTAAAACAATATGTGATTATAATTAAGGCCACATCTGTATTTCTCGAGGGCTTTTTTCTTCCTCCACTAACACCATGATTGTATTGATCAACTGTACTGATTTTGAAAATAATTTATTAACATTTGACCTATGTTTAAACTTCTCTAGAGCTATATTAGTTGTTGATGAATATGGTATACCTAAGAGAGTTCCATTTGCCTAATTAAAAAGTAAATTAAAAGGAGAATTATCAAGGTTAGCCTTATAGAATGCTCAATAGCCAATGCAAAACCTAACCAAAGGCGTTACATCTAGGTACAAATGTTAAATTGCCCTGGATGTTCTAATAAAAAAGTATAAAATATGCTCTGTCGGCAAATGATGCAAGTCAGAATAACATTAAAGCAACCTGTCTTTTCTAAATGAAAAGACCCCCTGCACTGTACATCTTTCCTGTATACAACACATTTTTTACTAAAGCTTTATTAAATGAATCGCAATAACAATGGCTGCCATTTTATAGCTATATATACATGTATATATATATACATACCTGTGTGTATATATGTATATATATATGTATGAGATACTAATTTATTTAACACAACAGAGGCTTCTGCCATATGATACAGTTTACTGTACATAAGAAAAACTTTTAACACTGTACAATCACATAAAGGTCATATGCACTGTTGCAGTGCAAAAGTAGATTTAACTGTAGTCTTTACTGGCATAGTAATGGCTTTTTGTAATCCTACAAAATTGCATTCTCATATTATGGGGCCTGAATGATCTTCTAATTTGTTTTGCTTTCATTTTTTTCAGGTTTTTTTTTCATTTTGCCATTTTTAAAAAATTTTTGGCTTTTTTTTTTTTTTTTTTTAAACTGCAGGGTTTGCCTTTGGTCCACAGTTAAAAGGACACGTAGCAGTGGAGCACTGACTGGATGCAGAAGAATACATGAAAAGGCTTAAGTTATTGCAATTATAGTAAAAAAAGGCGGTGGGGGAGGAGGAGCGAATGCCCTTCTGTAAAGTAATCCTCAGGGGTATTCTTATGCATTAATTGCTGCACATTTCCTATATTTAAAGTATATGAAAAGCCTGAAGTAACCAAAACCTAATGTGGTGATAAACCAATGAATAGATTATTCAAGTAGTAAAGAGAACATGGGGAGACAGAGGAGACCAGACTGAGAACGCAGAGAAGGAAGAGTTGTTACTAACAATCCTGATTCTTAAATAAAATTAAAAGAAAAAAAGAAACCAACAGAAATTGACCCCAAAACAAATTAAAAAAAAACCAAACAAACCCTCAAACGAAAAAAGTAAGGAAAAGAAAAAAGGTTACATCCATGTTAGTCCCACAATATTACAGTTGCTCCTTGCAAAGGGAGTCCTAAAAAAGAAACAGTGAAGAAACCTGGTCTGATGCTCAGATGGAGGTGCCTCGGTCTGGGTCACTACCGATATTCAGCCCCAGAGTAGGAGTTGGTTGGTAAGGGATAGATGACATTGTTTTGATGGGGCTTCTGAAAAAGCCACCGTTGGGTGCCCGGTGCCTGAAAGGGCCAGTTCGGTGCTCAGGCACACTGCCGAAGGAGAAACCCGAAGCAGCTTTAGCAGACAGCGTGCGGCTCAGAGTCTGGATCTGTTCTGGTATGAAGGTGGTTGTGGTGATGTGAGTGTTTCTGAAGTCACTGATTTGCTCCAGTGCCTGACGTGTGGGTAAAGTGTCAATGTCCAGCGGGGTCAAGTCAATTGAGGAGGTGGAGAACTGTTTATGGGGACTCTCATCATCTGTGCAGAGGCTGTTCACGCGCCTGTGGAGGTGCTCCAGGTCGATTTCCTTGTCATCCTGGGCAATGAAAAAAACAAGAGGCATTGCTCACTACTACCATTTGTGCTGGGTTGAAGCTTCACAGTGTGATAAGAACCTCTCAGGAAGCACAATATACAATTAATTACAGGTGGCTGTTGGCTGAGGGCATCTCTGAATGTCATCAGCAAACACCCTCAACTGCCTGAAGCTGGGTAGGCTAAGCCAAACAGAGGCAGACCTTTACACTACAGCTACCTTCAAACCCTGAATCTGAGCAATGAAACTCCAAGTGCTACTGGTCAGTTTCCATTTTCTAGCTTGAAGCTAGGTGGGCTGGACTAGCAACAGCTGAACAGCAGTAGACTTTGCGCCATGAGAGCAGAGCATAACCTTAAGTGCCTGGGATGATGCCAGTTCTTCAGCCCTGCAATAAGGACTAAATTTGGACGTCAACATGGGAGGCTCAGAGTGATCAGGTTGCTCTCTTTGTCAGCACTCATGTTCTCAGGGCTTAAAGGGCTGGAAGTATCTCAGGTTGCTTTTTTTTGCCTTTATAATATAAACTGTTATGTAGAAAAGCTGAACTTCTGGACAAAAACCCAATCATTGATGCCTCCCTGAAATCACACAGAGAGGAGTATACCAAGCAATTTTAAATTATGATGCCAACAGAGGGATTAATTCTCCCCATACTAAGAAGCAATTCCATCTGTTCTCATGGAATTACACTCTTGTGGGTGAGAAGAAGAGAAGGTGGTCTGGGGTATTTATTAAATCATCCCTCCTCTTACCTCTGTCCCTTTTTTTTTAAATCTCTCCTCCCAGAGAACTCAATTAAAAATGTTTGTTTTTTATAATCGAGAATTTAAATGCACAAAAGTTAAAAAAGAGAAGGAAGTTTTGGGCGACAGAATAAAGCACCTGGATTGTACATACATATTTCTACTGAACTGCAAATCTTAGTTCAAAGCAGCATTAAACATAGGTGTACAGGGCTATTCCCTCAGTCTGGGTAGTGCAGCTAATTCAGAACAAAAATGGATTTAACTAACCTTAAAATTTACCTTAATCTCTGTGAAATCTACTGGCTCTTCCAGGCCACTAGAAATATCTCACACTCTAGGACCTCACAGAGGACAATTAGGCAGTCGATAGATGTGCACTGATGACTTCCAGCCTTGATTACTGCAATTCAATGACTGGCTTGATCCAGAGTTCCCTGAATCAATGGCAAAACTCCTAGTATACCGAATGGGCTTGAGATCCCTCCTTTGCCTAGGAATGAAGTCAAGCACTCTGAAAAAGTCCACACCTAGAACAAACTGCAGGAGTTCATCTACTTAGCAAAATGGATCACTGAATATTTGTACGGTTGTACTGGTACCATAGCTAACACAGAGACCAACTGGAAGGAGGCTGAGAGGCCAGGATTTTACCCTCTGAGGGTAGGGACAGGGAGACAAACCAGGGGAAAAGGGGCAGGGAATGGGAAATGAGGGATCTCTCAGGGACTGGATGATCGCTGACCACAGAGGCTTTGGTTTGGGATCATCACAGGAGGGGAAAAATGCAGTGCTCATTTCTTGGACTTAGCTTTCTGTCTATAGTTTATTCACATGTGGACATAGACATGGATGCACATAACAACCACACAGGTGACACCAAAACCAAACGCATTCACCAAATGCTTCCTCCTAAAAATTTGGAGCTGCATATGGATGCAGGAGAACATGGGCCACATTGGAAACTAAAGAAATATACAGAGGCTCTGTTAGTGTGTGCAAGTCATGACTATGTCTCTGAGGAACAGTCCTAAATATTTTCCTTATTTTTTTGGTTTTGGTTTTGTTTTTGGTTCTTTTCTTTTTGTTTGTTTGTTTTTAATTTTCAAATACCACACAAAGAGTTTGTAATTTAAAACGCCAATTGGGAAAAGATTGGAATTTCATCACTTCTGAGCCTCTATAAGTTACTCAAAATATTCCTCTTCTTTTACAGAGATGCATTTGGGGCTCGGGTCAGACCGGTGAAAATATATAAGAGGTGACATCCTCCCATGCTTAGCCCGCAACCCAGTCTCCACCCAATCGATACACCAAAATGAGACCCACTCACAGTAAGATTGTGCATATCTCCACAATATGATCTTTCCTCTTCTCTCTTGTGTGATCAGTAGTGAAATATTCAGCAGTTTTCACATTTAAATTATCATCAGGCTTCAGAGTCAACATCCCATTGAGATTACTGGGGCGATTCATACTTCTCTCAGAGCTACTGTTTAAGGCTGTCTGCAGACTCAGGCAGACATCAGTGAATGGAATACTTCTGGTACGCGACTGAAATGTTATCTTCGCAATTCTAAGACAATTTTTTTTTTTTTTTTCAGTTTAAATGCTTGTATTCTGGAACACAAGATGGCAGCCACCAGGAAAAAGGGTTGGCTTGCTGACCACAAACTGGCCCAGTCTGACCCCCGACTCTGGACTAGTGGCCTGGAAGAGCCAATGCATTTCATGGAAGCTAAAATGAATTTTAAGAAAGTTAGTTAAGATGTATTTCTCTGCTGAATGGCCCTCACGTCCAAGATAGTAGGGACATTCAGCACATATGTCCACGTTAAACTCAGTTTTGAGCCAAGCTTTTCAATTTAGAGTTGAGATGAAATTATAAATGCTAAGATAATGACTATGTAACAAAGATCAAGGAGGCCAAATTATACCATTTGTGGAAAGTATACACTTGAATTTCTCTGCATTTGAAAATCAAAATATAAAATTTTATGGTTATATAAAATATCCAAGTTGGTTTTTTCTTTTGCTTTGTTATTTATTTTTATGGTTAGCACCAGATAAATATGAAGTATGAAGTTCTGAAAATTTTAGTAAGCAACATTATAGTCAATTTTAGGGTTTATTTTAATAATTTGCCGGTCAAAACTATATGGTTTCCATACCTGAGAAATCCAATTTAAAGACCAGATCTTCAACAACAAAAGCTTGGGAATTAAAACAGGCAAGAAAAGATTGAACGTATTCTAAACTCAGTGCCAATGCCGTCTAATTAGGAAGTGTAATTAATCCTGCCTGATTACACAGCATTAGATTAGCAGGAATAAACACAATGGAGAAACTACAGAGAAGGTGAGACTACTGCACACAAATTAACAGCAATACTTCACAAACTACAGTAATGTGTCTAAGCTACACAGATAGAAAAGCTATAATCAACTGTGCTACATTAAAGCTCATATTTAGGTTTAGCCTTGGGCATCACTGCCAAGTACATTTCAATAACCATTTTCCCCCTAATGCTTCTCCAGCATTTTGCTGAACTAATTACTTAATTACGAGGGTAAAATATTGCTGTAAGACCGAATAAGGCTCAGATGGCTGGTAAAGGGACAGGTAGATTGCCACCAGAAGGAAAGCATTACACACGTAGTTAGAAGCAAGCTCATCTCTGGTGTAAAATAACATATCTCTCCATGGTCTCCATCCAAGATTTTCTAAAACAAGTCTGTAGTAGATTTGAGAAATAAGTCTGTCCTGAATCTGAACAATCTAACGTACTCTTGCTTCCCTGGACCTCAGATTAAGTAATGAGAACTGAAGTTCACGGAAGTCTCAAGAGGTTAACATTTCTGAAAATGGGGACAAGCTTATTTAAGAAGCTAACTGCTGATTAAAGGGCTAAACTTTGCAAATCTGTTTTGAAAGACTCAGCCATTGAGCTTAGGGGATATGTTTTTGCAAGAAGAAGCCAAGAAAGCTTTGAACTTACTGGTGAGAATTAACTCTCTCCAATGGGACTAATAAACTAAACACTGATGTATTAATAATGTACTATTCTAAAGTAACAGTTGCATTTTACTCAGAATAGTTGCATATTTATACATCATCAACATACATTTTTTTTCATTCAAGCTTTTTTAATAAAAATAGCTGAAGAGATTTTGAGGAATGTTTACCTTAAAAAAAATCAGGAAATTAAGGGAATTTCTGAGTGTTTTTTTTTTCCCCCCCACCCTCTCTAATGCTATAAGTTCAAGCTAGCAATCTTTAGGGTGCATGAAAATTTCCCAGGAGAAATGGAGGGTCTAATACCTCTTTTGAAGGAACCCGTGAGCCTTTCCTTTTATTCCACCATGTTTCCAACATTGCAATGAAACAGGATAGGACAATCCCAGCAGCGAGGATGCAGAAAACACCTGCAAAACTTTTTATGTCCAGGGCACCTCCTTTCTGTTTGGTATCCACAGATGAGTAAAGATCACATTGACCGTTCTTTGGCCACCACTTATGCTTCAGTATGTCCATGTCGCCGTTCTGCTGCAGCTCCAAAATCCTTCGGGAGGAAGCACAGAGTCAGGGGTTACAGCAGGGCAGTAGAAGTATCACCAGAGAGCGAGAGGAGATAGTCTGACTACTTGCAACTTTCCCAAGTGTCTCAGAAAGCCAAGTAGGTGATGAATTCAGATGCACCAATTTAGCCAGAAGAGAAAGCTGAAATATGGGGTTGCCTGTAAGACTGAGCATATGCATATCTATGCTCCATTCTAGATACAGGAAAGCATACACAAGTCTTTCCTTCCTTCTTTTAAGACCCCTAATGAAAATGCTTGACTTAATTTGGCATATTATTTTAAATGGAAAATAACCGCTGCCTCAAGTTTCAATTCTTACTTCTTTTATATCTATATATAGATATCTATATATCTATATATCTATAGATATAAAAGATCATTGTCAACTGATTATAATTGTCTAGTGCTAATGCAGCAATTGAATATATCAATGGCAATTCTAATTTTTTTCTTTCGCTTGAGATCAATTACTTTCTATTTTTCTATTTTTCTATTTTAGCATGGCAAAATTGTCTCAGTGAGGGTCCTACGAGGAGCTCTGAGAGGCATTTCAAAACTGTTAAACTGCTCCAGTGACAGCCCATCTGGCTCATTGATAGCAAATATTAACTCTTTGGGTGATGGTACTCTCATAGGTAACACTAACTCTGACTGGTGCCTAACTCATACACATTTTCAACACATTTTTTTAAGTTCATAAACTGTTGACCAAGACTGGGACTAGGGACAGATCCAGATGCACCTAGGCTCCCCCTCTGAGGAGGTGCTTAGAAAGCAAGGGAGTCTATCCTGAACCTTGTGACTCTAAGGGAGGGCACCCCTTAGCCATGTATCAGAGCTGTATCTATTTAATGTGACAGGATGTATCACAGGATACACCTTACCTTATTGTAAAATGACCTTTACCAGGTGACCTACTTGCCCCTTTGAAGAGAAAGCAGAACCATCTTAATTGCAGTCAGTGACGACCTAAACAAATCTTGCTCAATGAGACCTGGCGGTAAGTGATAGGAAGGTTCTTTGCTGCAGAATTGACTTGTCCTTGTGCCTATGTACCCAGTGTACCGGGCAGCTTTAAGTCCAATGTATTTAGCTACACTTAACTAAACAGTTTGAGAAAGAAGAATTTTGTTCGGAAGAAGATATTCATACTTGGTTCCTGAAGTAGTCTAAATAAATTCCTAAGGAGAGTAGGTTTTTTTTCCAAAAAAACAAGCCAGAAGTGACTACAGTAGCAGCTGGGTGCATCTTGACCCAAAATAAAAAAATTCAATTATTACATTTAAATGAATAAAATGGAGGAATGTTTTCCTTCATTTCATAAGTTTGTTTTTCGTTTCTGTGTTGGAAGGCAAACAATTACTTGTGCAATCATTTGGCACAGCATGCGAAAAATCCAAGTGCACACAAACCAGCAGAAGTCTGGGATGTTGCTACCAGAGACTATACTTCATCAAAGGGGGAAGAAAAGCTGTCCTACTGACTTAGGGCTACCATAACAGCTCCTCTACCTATAATTCAGAAAAATATAGTACTATGAAAGGGAGTTTGACTGCACCTCAAAAGTACAGGGCAACTGCTCTATACAGAGATCATTCTATCTCTAATGCCACTTGAACAGATAGGAATATCAATGAAGTAAATATTTATTTTTTATGGCACATGCAAATGTCCCTGTACTTATACCATGGTCTTACCATGAATGGGAGACTTCATACAGCCATTAGTGTATGTCCTGGTAAAACTCTAGACTGGGTTTGTTTCCTACCTAGAGATACATACCATGGCTGAGATCCCAACCTATTCAGAGGGGAACTGTTTGTTCACCTCTGTACAGCACCCTTGAGGAACAGACTGCAGGCGATATGCATGGCTTCAGAGATGTCAAATAGCCTTGTTCACATAGTTTTGCATTTAGAAGTCGTGGGACAAATTCTGTGCAATGTCTGCTGAGAGTACATTGCTGACAGCCCAGCCCTGGAGAATCGTGAACATGTTCACAGTCACCTGGGCTATATTCCAAATTGTCCCAAACTCAATGCCAACTCATGGAAGCCCCATCCTGAAGCTTCCTGAGGGTAAAGGTACAAGTCAAGTACGGGAGGAATCTCTGTTGTGTTGCAAGGGACAGAATATCTGCTGTGAGACACCTATGTTCAGAGGAGCTCTGGAGGCATGGGAACCACACGCAGGATTTGCCATCATTGCTGTGTGTGGAGAAGCTGGACCCAGACTTACTGACAGGAAGAGATGCAGCTGGGACAAATTGGAACATGAGCAATTCCGACTCGATAAAATGAAATTGGGAGAGGTCAAATGAGAACAGAGAATTTGCAGCATCTTCATCCTTGGTGATATTCAAAGACCCATTATGCAAGGCCCAGAACAACCTGAGCTAACTGGACCTGTTTCAGGCAGGGGGCTAGGATGGACACCGCTGGAGGTCCTTTCCCACCCTAATTACTCTTCTGTGACTGCAAACACAGTACACACACTACTGTCTATCATGGCATACATTGCTTACAGACATAACTCACTGTAATTCTGGTTCTCACTACCCTGGCCTCCTGCATTAGAAATGACATGAGTATTTCAGCACAAATGTTCCAGTCTGCCAGGTTAGCAGGAGCAGCATATAGTCAGCATAATCAGAAACCTTTTGTATACATTCTTGTGGTGTAATAGAAGATTAAACTTTGATCCACAATCCAAACATTTGGCATATGTGTTTTTATATTTAGGAATCAGTGTACTCTCTATAGAAGGCAGTTACAGAACAACATTGTGGGGCTTATCTCTTGAAGCAGCAGCTCTAATCCCTGGTCAGGGCTATTTTCTCTCTTTTATTCAGTGAGTAATAGAATGAACCATCCAAATGATTGCTCTATTCTCATTAATTAAATGATTCTTTACATGTCAGTATAATTCCTGATTACACAAGACATTTTTTCAACAATAGGCATTTGTATAAGGACACTGAACTCTGGCTTGTTCCTTCACAGAGTATTCCTGGTAATTATTGACAATTTTCTTTATGGATGTAACACATAAGTTCTGTTATTTAAAGGAAAACATTAAAAAAGAAGCAGAAACCAAAGATAATAATTGTATTATTACATGGGAAAGCTTGAGAAATAGAAAGCTTCTAATGAAGCCTTGAAAAACTGCTGCTGAAAACAGATGTTGAAAGATAAACTACACATAAAGAGAAATTATAAGAGCATGAATATCTAACTGTATTAACTTCATACAGAGAAAAAGGGCGATCCCACTTCTATTAGACTTTGTTTCTGAATTCACCTGTTTGTAGAACCAAAATAAGTCAACACATTAAGATGATTTAACACTACCAACCGGTTCCTAGTTAAGAAACTACGTATTTTTGTAGCACATTTTCAGAAGTGAAAACATACTTTTACTGAAACTTAATGAAAAACAACATTAGGAAGGAAGGTTTATTGCAGGCATGCACAGCAAGTAGGCACCGCTGTGCTTGCATGCTGCAGGAGCCTCCCACACGATGGCACTATTTCCATAAAAATATGTGCTCTTGCTGAAGTTCCTGGTGGGTGCCCTTAAACACTCTAATCAGATACCTGTTGGGTGGCAGACACTACAATCAGTTTGATATTTGATTTTCAAATTTAATAAATGACTAAAGTAATAATGCTTCAACTAAGCGCTTTGAATGATAATGAGGCACTAAATGCTATAATTCCAACAAGTGCCTCTTCTCTGAAGTCCTGAATTTTTACAACTGAACTTTTCCTCGACAGTCTTGGCTCCTTTGAGCCTGCTGTAGGAGTAGTATGGCAACTAGTAAGCCAGTAATAAGAGTGGTGGAAAGTAATAAGTAGGGTGCATGCATTTCTGCTGTTTTGAAATACTGTATTTTTAAAAAGATTACCAAAGAAGCTTGTATATTGAAACAATCTTATTTGCCCAAAACCCATGACCTTTAAAACTTGTTTAAAACAGTGCAGGTCAATATATTTTTATCCAGCAGTTTAACTATCAGAGTAACATTTCTCAGGGTAATGACGTAAAGTTACTAAGCTGAACAAAAGAAAGTGTCTGCATGCACTTTAGCTAATTTAGCCGTGAATTCACAGTGCCAAGTGACATCTAGTGGATATAAGCACAGAAAACTAAACAGCCTGTGGTTTCCAAATCTGACAGTGACAAGAACAAATCCTACGGAATCAATGGGAATAGGGCTGGTTTCAACTCAGTAACTACATACTTTGCTGCTGGCAGTGAAAAGTAATTACTCCTGCAACATACTCACAGATAAAAAAATCCTTAACTTGTTATGATAGCAAATGTCACAAATGCTACAAAATTGAGACATCTGCGACAACACTTTTTTTGATGTTGTTTTATTCTTTACGAGTTATCAGTAGTGAGCAAGAGATGCAACAGCCTATTTATAACAAGATCAGAAACAATGCATGGTCTGAGGTGTCAAATGCTACTGAATATCCACTTCCTACAACAGGAATATGTTATCCAGAGTGATAACTTCACCGACAGCACTGTCAAAGGAGATGGTGAAGTGTTACTCTGCCTCTAGTCTCCAGGATCAGGCTGCTGCATTAAAGAGTTGCACAGAGCTGTGAAACAAATGCCTGCTGTCAAAATGTGGGGGGAAATGTAATTTTTTTTTAAAAATAGCTATTTGTGTATGTCAGTAGGCTGTGCCTGGAGGCCCTTGCACCATCTCCCAGGAAACTCCTGGGTAGCTTGGATGGGTCACTTATGGGAGCAACCAGTGCTTGCAGGCAGGGCCAGGTGATTAAAAGCGACTTCTTCAGTGCCCAGCCCAGAGCAAACTCCTCCAACAAAAGCTCCACACTGGAGTTTTACCAACAAAAATCTGGTTCCAAGTCTGTGTAGAATTCAGTTCCCTTCTCATAAAACAATATATAAAACTACACTGATTTGTGATCATCGTTCAGTTATCAAAGTAGACATGCAGGAACCCACAAGGACATGCAGTGGTGTGGGGTTTTTTTTTGTTTGTTTGTTTGTTTTTTTCCCAGTGAAACGACTGCCTAAATCTTTCTTATTCACAGCAATAACTGGAGTGATGCCAACTCCTATTACATCTCCTTGAACAGCCTTTATTGTTTGTTTGTTTTTTTCCCAGTGAAACGACTGCCTAAATCTTTCTTATTCACAGCAATAACTGGAGTGATGCCAACTCCTATTACATCTCCTTGAACAGCCTTTAGGTTTTGGCAAAGCAGACCCCCCTCTCAGTGGCGGAGCATTTTTTGCAGGTGCCACCTGTGAGGCTGTTTCAGAGCTTTGCTACTGGATAGGGACAGCCACTGCCTAGCCCAGCCCAACTTGCTGCCTCCTGCAAGGAGCAGTCACAGCAATAAGGAGGAAAACAGGGCATAGGGCTGGAGACAGGCAAGCAAGAGGCTCTAGAGGGTCCTTTTCACCTCCTCCCCTGCCAGCAGCACCTCACTGAGACCTGATAGGTTTTCATTATTTTGACAGGCACACATTGTCTCTCAAAACCTTGACTGTGTTGCCACCCCCACTGCCTACAAATACTGTCATTTCCCAGCTTCCCAACAAATCACGTTTGCATTGCATTACAGCCATGGACTGTTATGAAGCTGCTGAGGAGAGTATTTTTATTTATATTCCCTACAGGGAGGAAATATTCTGTGCAATTTTGTCTTGCTCAAACACACAGAATAAAGAGACAGAGAATGGTCAGAAATAAGACTCAGAAGTATTTAGAAAGCTGGCGGGAAAGTATTCATCCAGAAACGGCTGCTAACTTGGCACCAGCTGCACTGGTTTGTTAGCCATCCCTAGACCTAAGCCTATAATTAAAAAGGGCACCAGATAATTGAAGAATACAGCCCAGAGGTGAAAGAGTTGTGGAGAGGTGTAGGGCAGAAGCAGCTGTCCCAAGGTGAAAGAAAGGGGAGGAGTGAATGAAGGGAGCAGTGCCAGTGCCTGCTCCTGAGTGGACTGAGGTGATGCTAGAAGAGCTTGCAAGAAGAGCAAAGCACCTGAAGGCAGAGAGATCATTGCTATTCCAGTCATTCCTTTAACTACAGGTCTTGATATCTCTAAACAGAAAAGGTGGTTTTGAAGAGATTGTTTTCCGTGGGGTTNAAGAGCTTGCAAGAAGAGCAAAGCACCTGAAGGCAGAGAGATCATTGCTATTCCAGTCATTCCTTTAACTACAGGTCTTGATATCTCTAAACAGAAAAGGTGGTTTTGAAGAGATTGTTTTCTGTGGGGTTTTAAAATTATTTATTTATTTTTTAAAGCCAACATTTTAATAAGCTGCCAGTCATGGGCTCGATGAGAGGAAATTTTTCATGTCAGCCAAATGCAGCCTAGGTTGCCAGATTAGACAAAGCCACATTACCTCTCTGCTTGTTCTCACCACTTAACCCAGCAAACAAATGGCCTTGGATTCAGGTGCAAAACTTGTTTTCTCTCAGGGACTCTGAGCAGATGTAAACCTGACTAACTGGTTACCCACAAGGGCAGGGAGACAGTTGCCTTCTGATCTACCCTTCAGCAGTGCTCAGCTTCATGCTGTTGTTGCTAGGAAGTCAGTGCACAGAAACAAGGATAAGCATCTCCTCTTCTAGATACTATAGAAGAAGCAGTAGTAAACCAGACTTGCTGTTCAGCGTTAAGGATTTACATATCAAACAATATTACAAGAGAGAAAGCAAGTGACCTTCTGTTTTGCTCAACAATAAACCATTAGCTTCAGAAGATGCAGGACTTGGATCCCATGAATTAGTATCGCTTTGTTCAAATTAGTGAACTTCTACTTGAATCCATTTAACTTAGGTGTACAGTCTCTCAAATGCAGGAGGCTAATCTTAAATGAAACAGCATCTGCAGTAATGGGAATAAATACATTAACTCTATTTCATTATACAACTGTAATGAATTTTATAAAGACAGCTCTGTAACAGTTTTATTCAAGCCACACAGTTTTGCTGAATAGTAACAATTCAGAAACCTAGGTAAAGACAAAAATCAAGTTATTCAAGGTCTTTTGCTTACTTTTAACATAGAAAAAGATGAGGTGAGCTTAACTGGCCTTTCACATTGCAGATCTTTTGTGCTCAGAGGAAAGCAGCAATAAAAGTATTAGCACTCATTTGTAAGTCCCAAACCCCAAGGAAATATCTACAGATAGTCACGTATATATGAGTTCATTAAGCACAGTCCTGTTACGGTAAATACCAAATTAATTCATTATGGCAAGTCATGGTAAGCTCTCAACCTCATTAAAACAAAGAAGGGTCCTTTGAAGGTATGCTGGTTCCTGTGCACTACCCATATATTAGTCCTCTTTCAAAAAATTACTTGAAAAATGACAGTTATAAAGCTTTATAAAAAAAATCAGTATTTCATGGCCACATGAACACCTGGGGCCTAATTTTCTTCTTGCTTTCACTATTATAATCCAAAAGGAAGTCCATGCATGTGAAGGCAGGGACAGCTTGTGGAGTCTGCAGAATAATAAAACAGACTTTGGTATGCTCCCCACAACCAGGGCAGCTCTGCACCTCCTCTCATCAGTTTGCACCAGGAAAGGTTGCCTTGCTAACTGCCACTTTCCCAACAATGTCTCTGAGATCTGAAGATCAGCCATGCTGTTGCACATCATTTCTGTGTAATGGAGATCGGGGTCCTTCCTAAAACTACACTTTCTTCAAGCCGCCCCTATAACAATGCTTGTGCAACACCAGAAGCAGTCATAAATGACATTTTGACTAGGAGACAAAATGTGTGTAAGCAAATCAGTAGCTCTTTTCAGAACTGATATAATAGATGATTTCACACAAAATCAGGAAGCACTGATGTCCAAAGTGAGTGGAAGTTTCATCATTAACTCACAGGCAGCAGAGACCAACATAAAGCACACTTGGGAACCCAACCCTTCTGGTTAAGCTATTACAGAAGTGGCATTTTTCTGCATCAGTACAGCTTTTACCTGGATTTGTCAAAAATTGAAAGCTTGAAAAGAGCCCTTTCAGCAACCACATACTTCTTGCACCTATCTTCTCCTCAAAATCTCACCTGATCAAACATTTACTCCAGTGTCACTTGTCAACTGCCTCCTGCCTGAGAAGCCCTGTGGTTAACAACTCATAGCAGGAATTGCTCTCCTGCTTAGCCACAGAAAGCAAAGAATTGAAAAAGTACTTCAGTTTTACTCTATTGTTGTTGTTTGGGTTTTTTTCCCCCAAGACTGAGATCCAAATGGAGACTTATTTGGGTCAATTACTATTTAAGCTAGTTCATTCTCTGATTTTTTGAACACAATGATAAACTAAACACCAAAATGAAATATTAAGACATTTGTGTTTTCTTTTAAGAAAAAAATCCACCACATTTTTTAAAGTTAGATCACAGGGAATAACTTTAATCTGTTAAGGCCATCTGCTGATGTAATATGAGAGGGATAAACAAGCAAGTTCACTGAACCTGACCTAGAGCTGAATGAATATGCAAGCCTCATCTTCAGCTAAGAAGCAATTACTTGAGAAATCAAATTACTAACATGATTAATTCTTAAGAGTTGTGGTGACTAGTGAACTTTGATTTTTATACAGTGTATATGTTTATGCTACCTTTAAAAGTCAAGAGCTCATTACAGGTATGACAACATGGCCTTTGCTAATATCAAAGTTGGGCTCCAATGAATTGATAAAAGGCAGAATGAAAGCAAGCCAAAAATATGAAAGACAGCTGAAAAGGAAAAGACAATAGGTCCCGCAGAGACGCAGAGCATATCTGCAGCTAGAAAGAGAACACCTTGAGTGGTCTTTGAAAATGTCAGCATCATCCTTAAGCATACTGTGGTATTTGGGTTATTGGGTCCAGGAAAAGATCTTTTATTTTAAGTATAAGAATCTGGAAATGATCATCTTTGCTTGGGGTCATACTTCAGGCAGTGCAAGGTCTCATTTCTTATACGAATTACCTACATCTACATTTTGAGAAGCAGAAGACACCACTTGCATTATCCTGTTAACTGACAGTCTAGACCAGCTCATTTTTTAGAGTAAGAGATCTAGGTGGCACTTGCATATTGGACACTTACTGGCTATTTACATAAGCAAAGATGATAAAATATAGAGCAGATGATTCTCTGTTTTCCAAGCGGTTTGTCCAGTGATCTTTTTAAGGCCTTAAATTTTATCTTCAAAATTTTCTTTTATATGGTGTTTAAATTAATGATCTGCATCGCTTGATTTATTATAAATATCATTTGGATTATAAAGAACACAAATGAAAGGTTTAAAGCTATCTCCAAGGTGAACAGAGTTGTTGATAGAACAGGAGAAGCTAGACTGATAAATACAGAGTCTGAAGATCACATCACAGTAATATGCTTTGTGTCTGAAATGTGACATTTAAAAATATCTCAAAGGCTTTTATCTCCTGGGTGTTTGGTTACAGTAGTGAAAGCTTCCCAGATCCAGAGTTTTAAACATATTTGGGTTTCAAACCAGTACTTCTGAACAGGAACACTGCACTGCCAACCTTACAGATTAATACTATACTGAGGAGAGACCTTTCCAAACAATCCTTTGGACAATGAAAGTGAAAACATTTAAGGTACTCCATGTGATTTATTAGTGCTTCACAAGCTAATTAATTATTTTGTTTTGTTCTTCTAAGCAAAAGTGTTTCATAGAACTATTTCTAGAGAGACTCCCAAAATAGGTTTTAAAGAAAGCATGTTTCTCAAACCATACTAAGAATATTCTTTGAAAACACACACAGCATTATAGTGACTACCTGGGGAAGTCTAAGATGTTGCCACAATTGTGCCTAGGAAGTTACAAGTCTCCCTGCCAAATTTACAGGAGGCGCTGACAAGTGAATTTGACAATCCTTAAAAAAACCCTAAGATTTCTTACACTAAATCTTGCAGTTTGAGAATTGCTACTCCTGCTGTTCAGGCTAAATGTGTAAAACCACACTTCTGACATAAGCCTGGCCCAAGTTACACATAGATACGCTTGAGATGGGTGCTTCTGGAAGTATTACCTATCTGGTCTGGGGCTAGCCCTGCTTACTTTCCCTTTCAAGATGCATCAGGTAAGCCTTCCTCAAAGGCACATGAGATCATAAATTTCTGTACTTTGATGAGCATTCAGATCTTTTACTCCCTGAGCGCAGAAGGAAATGAAAGTTTAAGTATTACTATTACACAAGCAAAGAAGCCGTCTGAATACTCGTGCTATGCTCCATCTGTGCACAGTGGTACCCAATGTGTCACTGTCGCCTTTCATAACCATGTTGCTCCTATGAATGGGGAGGTAAGCCAGAAATTGGTCTAGTCCCTCCTCTTAATGTGCCAGACCGCTGACTGACCTTACATATGCAGGTTTTCTGCTGACAGATTGTGATGACAGACCATCTTTCAGTACCCTTGCAGGACTGATAGGTGTCAAAGCCTGGCACAGAAACCCTGCTAGCTAGTAGGGGTTAACTATAAAAAGTTAATAATTGATGGTTTATTGCCCACCTTCCACTGCATGTGTGGCCTGTCTACTTTGCATGATAGGCATCAGGGTTTAAAGTTTACTTGCAGGGTCACACCACAGGACGTTTCCATACTATGGAGTGGTGCCTTGATAAGAAGCAAGGGCTATTCAATCTGGATAACAATCTGAGGGAGAACTGAGTGTTTATTCTGTTTAATAAAGGTATCTCCCTGATAATGCTGCAGTTTCATAAGAGCTACAGCCAGCTAGCGTGGCTGTGTTGTTGTCTCTTGACCTTAGCCAAATCAGGTCCTCTGGTCCTGCATTGCAATAAGCCAGGCTGAACCTGTTCACATGCGTAATGGTATATTTTTGACTTCTGACTTTTAGTGCTTTGGAACAAGCAAGCAGAATCCAGATGTACCATTATTTCTCCTGCTGGAGGAAGCAGAGCAGAAGGAATCGGCAGGACCATCTGAACATTTTCATTTCACCTCATACCTATTTTCCCCCTCAAATCTAGGCCCATATTATTCACATAAACTTGAAGAATGTCTGTTCTGTGCAAAACAAGATTATTAGGCAAAATATACATGCAGCAAAACCACTAGCATACCTAAATCTTCTGTCAGAAATTTCAACCTGGGCAGAAGCAGGAGGAAGTAATAGCTTTTCTTTGCAACTAATCCATTCAGGTCAGAACTGAGGCTTTTCCATAGAGTAAGGAGAGTAAATAAGAGAGTAAGATTAAGTTCTGGCCACATAGGAACATACTCATTTTATGCCTTATATTTCTAATATTTTATATTGGAATGCCCAATGATTACATTCAACAGCAAACACACAGAAGCCAAAGTTAGAAACAATGTAAACAGAAGAAGTGTTAAGGAATAATCTCAAGCTTAACTTTTAACCTGCATGTTAAAAAAAAAAAATCAGCTTCCTGATAGATCAAGAGTACAGTCTGAATTTCTTTTTTAACTCCAAAATTATTTTAAACATTTGGCATTTTGATAAAATTTAGTGATTTTCATGAGGAATTCTATCTTCTTCCACTGTGTATCTTGATTACCAAAGTTGACCTTGTTAAACCAAGTAATTTTTTAATATTCTCTTTTTAGAAGTAAGAAACACAATTTCAGTATTTAGTTTTTCAGCCTTAGAACCTCGAATTGTTTTAGAAGTGTGGGGTTTTCACCCTCCTCTTGTCAATTTATTGATAACCAACTTGAAAATTCTATTCCATTCAGTTCAGGGGAACAGGAGACATTCAAAACACAAGCTAACATAGCAATGACAGCACACATCATTTGTATCCTCAAAATGTTCTACAGCTTAACCAACCAAATTTGCAATTACAGCAGGTGCCTTGAAGTAAAAATCTTTCATAGTCAGTCAGACCAGATAATAGGCACACTTACCCTCCATTATTGCACCTACTGTCACTTCTTTTATAAAATGATAAATTCCACTTGCAGTTCTGCAATTTCTGCCATCCATATCTCAGCAGAGGGAGCCTGGGAGCAAGTAAGCGAATCTTTCCCTTCTTTCCCCCTTTCCTCTCTCTCCAGTACGTACAGCCCACAGAGCAACTTCACGGGGTGGGGGAGTCACTGGGCTGAGCTTGCTCACGCTCTCCTGACACTGTGCTAGGGCAGACAGGCATCATTTGCTGCTGCTGACAGGAAAGGACACCAGGGTTTGGTGTGTAACATTACAATTCATATCTCATCATTTTCTTGTGCTTTGTGCCAGATAAACTGTGGCCAAAGGAAATAATCCCCAGAAATATACCACAAGCCACTCCAAATCGCTATTCTGTCAACTCCCCTCAGAAGAATGCTAATGGCTTCATACCATATTTAATGATTCTACAGCATAGGTCAAAGCTAAGTGACTTCGCACTGAGATTCAATCTGGATAAGCTGGTGAACACGCTAAGATGATCTGTTCATATCTTTTTCAAGGTCATGTGCATGAGACAAAATTCTGCAGCTTCTTTTTTGATACCACAGAGCAGTGAGCTCCTCCTTTCTCCCAGCAGAGGCAGATTCGAGAACCAGATGACGCTCCTGTTGTTGCCCCACTACATGTTGCTCAGTTCAGAGCATGGGTCAGGTTTGGTGATGACCAGATCCCATCAGAGAGTCTTTCTAGCAAGACCCACAGAACCACCAGGTTTGAAAAAACCTACAGGATCATCAAGTCCAACCATTAAGCAGTCAACCACTAAACCATGCCCCTCAGTACCTTGTCCACCCGTCTTTTAAACACCTCCAGGGAAGGTTGACTCAACCACCTTCCTGGGCAGCCTGTGCCAGTACCTTTCTATGAAAAGTTTCTTTCTGATATCTAGTCTGAACCTCCCCTGGCAGAGCTTGAGGACATTTCCTCACGTCCTGTCCCCTGTTACCCGGAAGAAGAGGCCAGCTCCATCCTCTCCACAACCTCCTTTCAGGTAGCAGTAGAGCAATAAGGTCTNGCTGTCAACCAACACCCCCAGGTCCCTCTCCTCCAGGCAGCTTTGCAGCCAGACTTCTCCTAGTCTGTAGCTCTGCATAGGGTTGTTGTGCCCCAACTGCAGGACCTGGAATTTGGCCTTGTTAAACCTCATGCCACTGGACTCTGCCCAGTAGTCCAGCCTGTTCAGATCCCTTTGCAGAGCCTCTCCACCCTTCAGCAGATCGGCACTTCCTCCCAGTTTAGTGTAATCTGTAAACTTGCTAAGGGTGCACTCGATGCCTTCATCCAGGTCATTGATAAAGACACTGAACAGGGCTGGACCCAGCACTGAGCCCTGGGGAACCCCGCTTGTAACTGGCCTCCAGTTGGAGTTAACACCATTTACCACCACTCTCTGGGCCTGTTGCAGTCAAAAGTAGAGTTTGGAGGTGAGACATAAGGGAAAGGTAGCCATATAAAAACCAAAATAACATCTCCCAAGTTTTTTTAACTTTTGAAAAACCATGTGGCAGGAGAGATGGGAGAGTGGATGCTAGGATATTCCCAATGATAACTTCCCAGTTCCAGAAAGTAGAAGTTAGTTTGCGGGAGGACAGAGGAAGATATTAACAGGTTCTTATTTTTACCAAGCCAGTTCATCTTTCTTTACCTCTGCGTCAGACTGAAAATTAGGATTCCACTGAATAGCCCCATTGCCATGCTGCAAATTCACAGCTGCAGAAGGTGATGCACAGTAAATCACTGTCCTCTCACAGAGAGCTGCCATAAATAATGCCACAGAAGCGCTCTGCCTGCAACTGCTGGAAGCAGAGCTGTAATGCAGCCCCCAGGCAGGGAACAGAAAGTAAAACAGAACAGTCTGAAAAATAAGATCCTGGCATTTATCATCCCATTAACTTGTAAGCCTTTCAAAATATTTGTCTATTCTCTCCCACACAAGAATTTCTATAAGCAAGTTGTCATAACTTCAGACAAATTTCAGGAACGTGTTAATTCTTTAAAAGCACCTAATCTTGAGAGTATTTTTATTAACAGCATGTATTATCACTCTGCTTTTACAGAGGACAAAGCTGATGCAGAGACCATGAAGTAGGCATGGCAAGATCAGACCTCAGGTAAGCAGTGGCTGAATGTGGCACCTTCTCCCTCTCTTTTCCCTTACACAGTAAGTATATTTATTTGTTTTCCTAAGAGAAGAGAAAAAAAAAAAGAGAAAGCAAGGAAAAAGAGCAGTTTGGCAGGCTACATGACAGGTAGAAAAGGCCAAAGACATGAAGGTGTATTAGCCATGACTCCCTGAGCAAGCAGTTGGCTGACTCTATTGCTCAGCCTCTACATCAATGACAGCTTTTGAAGGCTTGTGCCGCAGCGCAGCCTCTCTTGCTGGTCAGAGGCTCTTGCTGGGCACACACACAGCTTCAGGGTTACTGGCAGGGCTGAGCGCTGGACAGACTCAGCCTAGAGGGGCAGCACCAAGGGAACTAGCTGCAGAGGAGGCATCAGGGACACAGTCATCACAGCAGCAAAGCAGTACTGCAGCCCCTCTCCAGCTCTAGAAGGATCAGAGCGACACTGGTGGTCGGAGAAACAAGGGGGCAATGGAAGATCCTTCTTGACATTCCCCAGCTCTTTCCAGCCCCCCTGGCACCAACTCTCCCCTGAAACTTTGCACCATTCACACCCTACATAACATGCTGTCCTTAACTACAATTTTTTAACCTAATTTGGGTCAGATCTCACAAATAACTGGACACTTCTCACCCTGGAAGCACTTTACCAAAGGGAGAGATCAAGGATATGTATTGCAGTACATCTCACAGAAACTGCCTGCAGCTGGCGGTGAATAACTAAAATCCTAAGGTAATCTCAGATGCATTCCCATTATGCATGGTGAAAAGTAGGAGCAGAGACTTTTTGCAGTGCACTCATGCTGCTCTAAGATTCATGTAACTGTATAAACCAGTTTTAATTAGGATTTTGCTAATCACCAAGCATCTGGCTAAAGTTTCCCTTGAATATTTTTCTAGCCAGCATGAAGGGAAAGTGGATTTGCCAGAGTTTTGTAAATACATTTTATTAATAAAGATGTATCCAGTCTCTGAGAATTGGTTAAATACTGGAAACATTCAGATATGGCTGTGATAGACTGTGCAGAGAGTGATGCTAGAGGGAGCATTCCGTGGAGATTACTTTATGGACATTTAAAGCCAAGTAAATTCCAATGAGGTTTTTTGTTTAGACATGTTTCTAATCCTGATTTGAAATACAAACTAAGAAGATTTTTTTCCCCCTCTCATTTTAGTTGGGGTTCAGGTCAAATTGGATATTCTGGCCAAATTTCTCAGAAAGACATGCATGTAGAATGTAGGCAAACTGGGCTCCTGACCTGTTTTCCCAGTTCAAAGCAAGGATTGGAAGCCAGATTTCCTCTATAACAGGGATTATCGGGTAGAGAAGTCACACCAGAGACAGTGATAAGACTCTTGCCTCTGGAAGTAAACCTCTAGAATCATAGAATAATCAGGTTGGAAGAGGCCCACTGGATCATTGAGTCCAACCATTCCTATCAAACACTAAACCATGTCCCTCAGCACCTCGTCCACACATGCCTTAAACACCTACAGGGAAGGTGACTCAATCACCTCCCTGGGCAGCCTGTTCCAATGCCCAATGACCCTTTCTGTGAAAATTTTTTTCCTAATGTCCAGCCTAAATGTCCCCTGGCGGAGCTTGAGGCCATTGCCTCTTGTCCTGTGNTTTGTACTCCAGTTATATGAGTCATCCCACCACATTTCCATGATGGCAATGACATCATAGGCTCCATGCCCTACAGCAGCTTCCAGCTCTTCCTTCTTATTCCCCATGCTGCTATTGGTGTAAATGCACTTCAGCTGAGCTACCGAGCCTTCAGCCCTCTTAGAGGGAACAGCGTTTGTTCCCAATTGCCTGGTAACTGGAGTAGCTAGCACTAGAGTGCCCGTATTTCCCTTTCCACACCCAGGTGTGTTCTCCCCCACTTTCTGTGTGGTGATGTGCTGGTGGTCATCTCCAGCACACCCCCTCTGAATCACCAGTGCCTGACATCCAAGCTTGCTCCTGTCTAGCCTGGTCTCAACCCCCTTCCCCTTCACATCTAATTTAAAGCTCAATTTACGAGCTTAGCTAGGTTTTTAGCAAGCGCTTTACCCACCCCCCCAGGAGACACACACGTCCCATCCTTAGCAACAAAGTCTTGGGGTGCGTGAGCCACCCCATGATCAAAGAATCCAAAGCCCCTTTCCTCACACCAGGCTCAGAGCCAGGCATTAATTGAATTCTTTTTCCTGACTTCCAACTCCTCTCTATTTAGCCTTGGGATGGAGCAGAATACTATTTGTGCCCCAGAGCCCTCCGTCATTTTCCCAATGGCCCTGAAGTCTTTCTTGATGACTTTGGTCTTTCTGTTTACTAGCTCATCATTACCAGTTTGGACTACTCTCAGAGGATAGTAGTCTGTCTTGTGGACCAGGGAAGGAAGTCTTCTAGCTACCTCCTTCCCTGATGCCCATGGTAAGCAGCAGACCTCTCTGTGGAGCAGGTCCAGTCTGCAGATGGGTCCTTCTGTTCCTTTTAGCAGGGAGTCCCCTACAACAATCACCCTCCTCTTCTTCTTAATGGAGGATGTTTTTATCTTTTTCTGAGGATGGTGAGGGCTAGGGAAAGATTCTAGGCTGTGGGAACCATCATCCTCAGGATTGGATTCCACCTGTAGCACATGGTATTGCTCACCAGGGGGATCTGGGGTTTTGCTGTCTGGTTGATGGGAGCAGGTTTCCTTCGTCTGGCAGGAAGGAACCTTACTACCTTAGGAAGGTACTACAAAGTGCAGGAAATCAGACCTAGGAGCCTGACTGCATTAAGGAGGGTTGTAAGCCCCTAGGAAAAACAGATACTAAAGCTTAGGTTTGCCTCCTGCTTTTCTCCTCTCTGAATCAGAATTTTTGGTTTCCAGCCAGCTCCTCCAAAACCTGGAATTAAATTCCCAGTACAGTATTTGTCTTTGGAAAGGGCCACCTTCAGCTGTAACACAGCTGGACTAGAGCCTGCACTAGCCACTTATCACCCTCTCTGCCACAGGGTGGACACAGATGTCAAAAGGCAAAGCTCACCCACACTGCCTTCTCAAGAAAAGCTCTTTATTCTGGTTAGAAAGATTATGGAGGGCTGGCAGCAGCACAGGCTATTTTTCAGAAGTCAGAGCAAACACTGCCTCCTGACACCTACCTTCTCTCCATTCCCATCTCAGGATCAGCAGAGCACTGCATACAGTGAAATCTAAAACAGTAACATGCTGAGCATGAGGCCAGGGCCACATCCACGCTGTGGGAATGAACCAATACCTGTTGCCCAAGGAGCCTGCAGCCCCAGGCTGTGTCTTTTTATTGTATAATTCCAATTACAGGTGAATGGGATCAAAGAAAATGGCACCAGCTGTGGAATAAGGCAGCAGAATTTTTCCTCTTGCTGGAAACAGAAGCTAGCACAGCAAGGCAGCAACTAGTGTAACAGTGGTGGGAGGCATATTTTGTTTTGATGTGACTCCTGGCACAGGGGGAAGGCAGGCCAAGCAGCCCAGGACAGAAAGCTTCTGCAGGCAAGAAGATACCAACACTGGCTAATTTCCTTCTTAGACATCTTTTACTTCAGAGCAGTAATATTGACGAAACAGTTGGTTCTCGTTCATATCTACAAAAGAACTCAGGTTTTACTTCTTCTCCCGATGCAAGAGGTCCTTAAGACTGTGCACATATTTGCAAATAGACTTAATATTTCAAGTGATACAGTGTGGATTTTTTAAAACTTATTTTCAACGCAAGCTTTGACTTTAACTAGGATTCAAGTGAAACTCCTTAGAATTAAGAATGAATTTCAGAGTTACTACTTGCTTTTGTTTCTTTTTCTTAAATAAAAGAGCAAAGAATAAATCCCATGTGAAGACTCACCAGGTGATTGGGGAGTTCAGTAGTAAAACAGATTCACATTTAATTTTAAAATAATTTTTGGGATGCCCTATATTTTTAGGTTTCTTCACTGAAAGGGTCATTAGGCAATGGAACAGGCTGCCCAGGGAGGTGGTTGACTTGCCTTCCCTGGAGGTGTTTAAGGTGCGGGTGGATGAGGTACTGAGGGGCATGGTTTAGAGATTGGTGGGAATGGTTGGACTCGATGATCCGGTGGGTCTCTTCCAACCTGGTGATTCTATGATTCTCTTTTGTAATTTAGCATTTTGCACTATTACCCATTTTCCCAGACCTGTGCATGGCCCTGGGGCTAAGAAGAGACTTTACTGGGTAAGTGGCCACAGTACAGTGATTTCTGGTATGCTTCAGCCTTGTTTACTCGCTTGGATTTTGAAGTCAGGGGAAAGAGGGCTCTGCCTGCAAGGGAGAGATTTAAGATCACAAGGTTGCTTGAAGTTTTATGTCCAGAAAATGCATGGAGAAACCTCTGTGCTTGGACACGCTGATCTTTTGCATTAGCAGCATTTCTAGAGAGCCTTCTCTCTCAAATACACGCAGAAAAAGGTCAATGAAAATTTCAGGTTTGCATTTTGTTAGCTGTTCATTGCTTGCAGTCTGCCTTGCTATAGAGGAGAATGACCACAGAGTCACTCTAAGATTCTTAAAAAACAGATAGGGAAATGAAAGATGTGTTTCCTTTTCATTAAACGTATTCTTTCTGAAAAGCTAGTATCTGTTTCTAGGTGCTTGGATTCACAACTTTGGAGTGTGTAGTGCTTTAGACCTTCATTATTTCTCTTCAGCCTGCAAATGAGGGGATATAATACACTCCTGTTCATCTTACAATATTACTTGACTTTTGCTTTATAGATCACTGATTAAAAAGGAGGCAAAATAGATCACGTGTACTAAGACAAGCAATTGTACGTTTAGCAAAGAGAGGCTGAAATGGGATGTAAATACCTGACAGGTAGCAGTGCAGGCAATGAGAAGCAGTCAGGCTGCTAGACATAACTGAGTGGCTGAAGCTGAGACAGGACAATAAGCTGAGGCTACCTGCAACAGGGGACAGACATCCCACTGGGGACAGGGACCTGCAGCACCAGCTCTGGTAAAGTCCCCCTTGGGTACAGGGAGATGTCCCCAAGCTGGGAGAGTTGGCACACTAAGGAAGCATGGTGCTGGAATAGTCAGCAACAAATCCCTCCCTAACCAGGGCCTGTAGACGCCTTGGCACTTAGTGCCTAAATCTCCGTCAAGGAGATTTTGACTTTCTGTGCCTTGCTGGCGCTGCGCTCTATAACTAAGAGTTTAGCAGAGGGGATAGGGTCATCATGCTGATTGACCTCATTCAGCTAGAGAGGGATTGGTGACAACATGGGTAAGTAGCCAAGGAAAGAAGATGGATTGATTTTATGGTCTTCCTGCCTCCCTCTCAGTAAATCACATTTATGGCTTTTATGATAGTCTGATAAAAGACAGTTACCTAGTAAGTAGCACAGGAGAGACAGGTGCTCGTGTGTTCCATAGAGACATAGACAAATGGCACAAAGCTTGTTAGTCATGGCGCCTTAAAATGTAATGAATTTAATTTCTTTTCATACTGACACACAATTTATAACAGTGGTACGTTTTCTCCCAAGCTGAGAATTTCAGGCAATGTTTTCCAAATCACCTGAATAATGTCAGTATCTCAGTATTGTACAAGACTGTAGGTGTGGGCAATTTTATCTTTCTTACCACATTATAAATAGTGGTGGTTAAGGTCTGCTCAGTCCATCTCTACCCACTAGAACAAGCCCTGCCTATCACTGAATTTTCCCTATCGAATTTTCCCTTATATGACTGCATCTTAGAGACAACTATATTCATGAAATATCTGCTATGTCATTGTATTGCAGCAAATTCCTAGTGGAGTGCCAGCATGTTTGGGGAATGTCAAAAGGGAAGCAACTGGATCACAAGGAGCACTTGTTGCAACATTTTCTCATGTGCAGATGCTGTTCAAAGAGAGGTGAACATTTCCCTCACTAGTGCTTTGAGCTTTGGTACAATATGAAATCTCAGTGCAGGCATCGAGACCACCAGACACAAGCATACAGCCGTGTTAGAGCAGGGTAGCAGGCAAATTCCATCACCTTTACGGAGGATACCATACCGCACACTTCAGTCAAGCAGTAAAGCTATTTTTCCTCTTGTAATCACTTACACTTAATCTGTGAAGCACTGCCTCTCTTCCTGGCTGAAAAGCTACAAGCAGCAAATGAGGTGTGAAGCCCCACCTCACCTCAGGAGCCATCAAATATGGTAAGGTACAAAGAGCTCTTAATTAGTCTACCATGGATTAGAGGAGCAATTTATGGGGAAACATTCATGAAGCTTATGAGAGATGCTGAGAGAGGTCCCTGTCTCCTAGTGCTGGTACAACACGAGCTCCAGGTTATTACTGACCTTGACAGAAAATATGAGACGACTCCCCACTCTCTCATGATTACAAGGGGCAAGTGGGAAGAGCAGCCATATGAAACTCTACTTATGGTGTCAGCTTTTCCTCCAACATACTATACCCACTATGCAGAAATAAAAGTGACGCAGCTATAGCTATATTGCTTAGTTCAATGCCTGTATGTTTTGCATCTGATAAGATACTGGTTTAACATGTGGAGTATTTCTTATTTACTAGATTATTATTTATACCCCCTGGCTAAGTCAAGAAAAAACATCTCTCAGTTGACTAAATTGGGCAGCCAGTATTTGCTCAGCTTTTCTTATTAGCACCTTGTAAAAGATTTCCCAACACGTTTCATTTAAAAAACTTAATAGTTGAAAAAAACTAGCTAGAAAAATAAAAGGCAACTATAGAAAAAAACCGTTATCTTAATTACAGAGCAGCTTTGTCCTCTAATGGGAATGTAATTTTTTCACAAGGCAGCATTACTCTAATGGAGGATGCACTTTAAATAGGACTGCAGTTTCCACACTGCACTACGCTCCTAACCCGTCACAACTTGTATTTACCACATTTCAGAAAAGTACTAGCGGATAAAAAACCACTCTCTTTCCCCCCCATGATTGCAGATTCATTTGGTAAAGCTCCCCTGCTATGAAACTAAATATCCCAAATTCAACATAGTAAATCAATAGCAACAGACGTTTTGCTCAGTGGGTTTTTGGTTGGTTGGGTTTCTTTGCCATGGCAAGCGTTAGTCTGCTCTCTGTAAATCCACCAGACAAACTTACAGAGATGGAAAATGTGATCCTTTGTCTTCTGCCCCCACTGCAGCTGTCAGTCTGCTAAGTGATCCTACAAAACTACAGCTGATCCAAAAAAGAGGTTGTTCATGCCCAAGAACGTATTGCCTGCACCTACTCATTCTTCTGAGATCTGGTGCCGCAGCTGCAAGCTGAGGGAGTGCCCTGGAGCCCAGTCTTCCTCTTTGCATTCAAAAATGTGCCATCCCTCTGCTCTGTGGTGGGAGGCTGTGCATTACTGTCTGCTTTTGCTCCTGTTCCCCTCCCCTGTGGTCCTATTATTCTGTCAGTCTCTAAGGTAAAACTGAACGTGATGAAATACTGTGGATGCCTATTCCACAAGAGACTGCTGAAAAGGAGTTACTGGCAAATAACCTTTATGTTCCGTGATTGTTGTTCTGTCTTCTTGCCTTGCACAAAACAAGAAAAGAACAAAAACACCAGCTATTGCAGTGCACCGTTCAATTGAAAACTGATCTTGATGTTAATTCTGAAAAATTGTATCAGCTGAAACAACATAACCTAGAACAAAGCTGTTGCTTTGCATGTCTGGAAGTTCATTAAGGACATCCTAGCATGCTAGATGTTCAAGTGGTTCTGGCCAAGGTGATCTGTCCTAGATTCTGAAGATACAGCACTATTTCACACGGCCCATACCATAACTGAAACAGCATTATAAGCATTTCTCTGGTGCATTTTTTTCCAGTGTTTTAAAAACTCAATTAAATTGTCTAATAGGGTTATCCTTTTAGAGGGGAATATAGGATCTGTCCTTTTCAGATTTTGTACAAAAGCATGCTTCTCCTGGATGGGACTCAGAGAGCATCAGGTTAATTGAGACGTAAGGCCATGCATCCTGGATGAGATTTATAAGAGGATATAGAGAATGGAAGATACATGCAAGCCTTAAGCTGAAGTCTTTTCATGGGAGGGTCTTCCAATCAGCAGTTATTCCTTAAAGGTTCAAGGATAATTTTTAAAAGAGGCATATTCTTCTACAAAGACTGAAATGCACAGACATAGCTTTGAGGAACCAGTTGTCAATGGGGGTGAGAAAACTCATTCATTATTACAATGAGAAGACGTGACAGCTATGAGAGCACTCAAGCGACTCAAAAATAAGAAGCTACTTGAAGATTCATAGCACCCCATATGTTGGAAAAGATGTTATGTTGCCACTAGCTCACTATGGTAATCAATATCACCACAAAGTTGTCTGCTTGCAGCGGACTTAGATGTCCTTTAACTGTTTTTTAATGTTCTGCCTGCTTACTTGGATGTAGGTGAGACAAAAAAGAACACCAGCGCTAAAGGGCAGAACCACAACTTTGCAGTAGTACCTCTAACATCTGTAATATCCCAAACAGGCAGTTGGAGTGCTCCATGATTCGACTCCTTCTTGCAGCTGGAAAGTATTTATTTGCCCCAGTAGCTCCTGAAAACTGCCTGTCAAAGTGGAGAGGGGGTTGAAGCACAGATCTGATCACGTGGAGGTATGCCAGGGGGAGGATGCTGGATGGATGGTCCCAACACTGGTGCCAGCAGTAATTTTGAAGCTTTTGAAAGTGTCATTGTAGAGTGCCACAGGGGCAACTGAAGCCTGAAGGAGGCCAAAAGCATATTTCTCAGCAGGTTTGCAGTCAGGTTTAGTAATCCACACTACTAAACCTTTTGTAAATATCCAAGGGATTAGGCTGAAGTATACCCCCAGTGGGCATCAAGAAGGAAAAAAAGATCATTTGGTTTTGTCACAAAGGTGACCAAAATTATCATCAAAAGGCTACCCAAAACCCAGCAGGACTCACAGAAATGTACTGGTGGCTTTCAGACTTGTGGAAGAACTGAAATAGGGTTGCCTAGCTCACAAAAACATCTCCCACCTTGCATACAACAGGCATGGCACTGTCAGGGCAGAGATCCCAACCAGAATCTCAAGTCACTCACCTCTGGCAGACCCTCAGAGAAAACAGAAACAGGATTTCCAACTTCATCAGGGATAGATAAAATTTCAGGTTTAGTGCTGTGTAAAGAAAGTGAACCTCCTGAACCTAACAAGAAGCGTTACGCCCAAAGGTCATTTCCCACTCAATTTTCATGAATTAGGTTTTTCTCTCAGTGAACTTTGAGTTCACAAGATGAGTTATGACAAGGACCTTACCTTTTCGTTCAAGAACATATCACCCATAATGGACACATTCTTCATATGGACAAACCACAGTAAGATTTATTTCTGGTCCTTAGGACAGCTTGGGACAGCAGTTGCAGTTTTCTTGATTTAACTATGTAATGTAAATTATTTTCATTTACCTGTTCAACATCTGTTCAAGATTTTTCTTGGTCAAAGCTATATATAGTGCAATAAATATATATAGGAAATCTAAATATTCCGTGCAAATATCAAGACACACTAAATATTATGATCCTATACAAAGGACAGTGTCAAACATGACAAGGAAGGCAGGATTTACTGTTCTCAGTCCAAATACATAAGCCATAGTTAATTCAAGTGTTACCAGTAGCTGATACACTTTGTGTAGAAAAATTACACTCAAATGTGAATTGAAATTTGAGCTATGCAAGCTGAGCTTTCAGAAAAATACTGGAAAATATAGCACTGCAATGCTAAAACAAAAACTGCAAATAGTATTTTCAGCATCCAGCTTGCCATATATAATTACTCATTTCCGAGAAAGCTGTTTGGCTCAATTTTTGATAATTTTAACTCAATATTTTATTCATCATGATAGCTTGTGGAACATCAGTTAAAATGGGAATGTTCATACTTGCAAATTCCTCTTTTTGTTCTAACAGAATCTTGCACTTGCAATTCCTGGTTTTGTTCATGCACTTACAGTCATGGCTTCCTTGCAACATTTTTTCCTAGGGACAAGTGAAATATTTCTGAACATTACCATCCGTAGGAGAAGAGCTGATTCTGTGTTAAAGATTTAGAAGTAATAACCAAGCAACACAGATTCAGTTCTTCACCAGGGAACAGGCACCCTATGTTCTCATATAGGAAAGCTTGATTTGCAACTTTGTTGAAGATGAGGAAAAATAATGCAAAGCACAAATTGATCTTTTATTCTGAGCTGCCAGGGAAAAATACATTTCCTCTATGAAAATGTAATTCCTTTCAGCGTTTCTACATCCTCATTCAAATACAATGAATAACCAATAGGCTATATCTACTCTCCTGTCTTGATCCATAAATATCACTTACAGAAAGCATTTCTGCAAAAGAACTTTATCTAAGGGATATTGCAAAGCTTGACTTTCAACTCTAGAAATTTGGGTTCGAACCTTGGAAATTAAAATTAGTTGACATAAATTACTTCTTTTCTGTATTAGAATTACTTTAAAACGCACACCTCCAAAACAGAGAAGACCCTTTCTTCAATCATTAATGAAGTCCAGACATTCTTCCTTCAGGCAAAAATCTAAATTTTGACAATAAATACTTCTGGTTTTATAAAGTAAAACATGCCATGCAACTTTAAGGCTACTGAGGCTAGATAGGATCATCATCACAGCATGCTCTCCCGCAGAAGAGAGAGAGGGAGATAATTCCATCCACAGTAACCACCACAAGCCCAGCTGGTGCTAGAGCAAAGGCACATCTTACTGAAAGAAAAGATTTAAAATCTCTAATAGATCTTTCATGGGCCCCTGCCCATGGAATTGTTCCAAAACTTAATTACAGTTGCTCAAAAGACAAACACAAATCCCGAGCTTTAACTCATGACTGAGTTCATCTGGCTTGGATTTCCGTACTTTGCTATGCTTTTCTCTTCCAGGTTAGCGCACTCTGTTATCAAAATTTTCTTCCCGTGTTAACACATCACGATGACAGCACAACTGATCACATTTTCTATCTCATTTTAATAAGCTGAATACCTGATTTTCTAACATCCGTCTTGATAGACTGTTTCTTAGATTCCAAACTGCTTTTATAGCTCTGAATTTTTACGATGTAGCTGTACCAGAAATTAATTTAGGATTAATGACCAATAAAAGTCTCACCAGTGTTGCATACAGAAACAACAAGTCCTTTTTGCCTCCTCAGTAGCATCCAACTTGCAAATTCAATTCCCATTATTTCTCCTTAGGACTCTCCAAATAATTAATGTTAGAGGCTGTTTGTAATAGAAAAAGATAATATAATTTCTAACAAAATATTTCATCTGGCCTAGAGTAAAATGCTTTGTTTCAGACTTCAGCATATAAGAACTTCTTTTTAAAGTGAAATGAAATACAGCTAGATATAAAATTAATTTTGAATAGAAAAAGAGTAAGATTTTTATGTCAGTATTTAACATCCATTTTTTGGACCCAATTTCTGAACTACAAAGAAATTTATGTCACCATCCCTGCATATTTCGTCTCTTCTTGCCACCTTCTCCATCCTGAAACCATCTGAACAATTTCACACTTTTTATGAGGGATAATTTGGATTAAGGAAAACTTTGAAAGCAAGACGCAATGACCACAATGGCCTCACTTCCATACAGTTTATTCCATTTCAGAGGTAATCAACTTAAGTAAGAAAATGGTACTCATCTTTCTGAGCTGTAATCATTATGCGCACAGTTATTTAGATGAAGGTGGATTGTAACAACCTGAATGCATGGCCCAAGTACACGCCAACAGAAAAGGAGAGTGCATTGAAGCCCTCATGGCAAAATGCAGCTTGGAGAAACTTTATTAAATGCAATTCTAAATTAGCACTGAGCAGGAGCAGCTGGCAGCTAAGAAGGCAAAAAAATATTCCTGTTTGAAACATGAATACCACTGATTTGAAAATATTTGACATTGTAAACACTAGACTCGGTGATGTAATTTTAAAGTCATTTTTCAGAAAGCTCATACAAGAACAGTCAGCAGTGGAATAACCCAACACACCTCACTGAACTATTTATTGTCAATAAATAAAATAAAACAATAGCTATGATACACATTGCCATTATTCTGGAAAACAGCTATAGTATTACTTTTTAAAAGGGAAACAAAGCTTCTCAGCTATTCTAAGAGCAACATCAATATTAATTTTATTTGAAAAGATGGTCAAATCACTAATCCTCATGAATCATAGGCTTCTTTTGCAGTGTAGTTGCTGTATTTGGATACTACATTTCATCACTCATTCATACTATTCTAAACATTCTCCCAGTCTTTCTGTTTTTTAAAGAGTGACTACATCTCAAAGGAAAAGTAAACATGAGCCTTGGATGTGTTTTTCTCCTGCTTTCATTACAGAAAGGGAAAATACAGTTACAGGTGCCCCCTCTGAGCAAGAAAGGCTGTCCTTCCCAGCAAGTAACTGCAATGTGACCATGAACTGCTGATGGAGTTGCTATGGTTATAAAGAGGACCCTCTGTGGGAGACATCTTCACCCATGATTAAGTTTCAACAGAGGCAGAGGGATGCTTGATGTGGGAAGGCCAGATGAAAAGCTCTTGAGTCCTTTTATCCAGTTGAAAGCAGAATTATGCTACATCTAAAGTGTTTTTGGAGAAATCCCTGTTCCTCCAGGAGCAGCACACCAGGAGCAACCTTGTTTCTGACATACAACAGTTTTCTGTACAGGCCAGAAGTGACGACTGTACTCACAAATAAAACAAGCAGAAGGGGAAGTGGTGTTGAGTGCTGGATTTTCCTGCGATCTTATGCAAGAGACCATGACACTTTCTGAAGGGCAATGGGACTAGAAAAAACCTAAAAGATGAGGGGAATCTGGATGAGGCGTGTACTTAGTGAAGTTTCCTGCCCCTGCACCAGAAGCACTAAAGGAAAAACTGCATTTGAGCTTTTTATCCTAAACGCTTTTACTTTTCTTCCTGAAACTGTGCCTCCTCACTGATGAAGTCTGCTAATGGGAAAGGCAGATGGGAGCTGGGGAGGGTGGCAGTGGTCTGCTCCACTTTGGGCAGAATTTAAAGGAATAAAATGTTGAGCATGGGATTGCAATGCCTTCAGACTGCTCAGGAGACTGGTTAAATCATCAAACAATAAAAAAAGTCCTCTACACACCTCTTCTCTGTCCTTCATGTTCTAGCCCTTTCCACAACACTACACTTCTCCACACTTCTCTCCATTCATCTCACCAGCTGCTGTTGGAAGAGATGACCATCTGAGACAATGCTAGAGGGGAAGTTATGCTCTGCTTTGCTGTTTAATAAACTATTTGCCTCATAATAAAACATGTGGGTTTTGTTGCCTCTTCCCATATGCTCACCTTAATCTTCACTGCATACTTTTCTATGGGAGGATGTGGAGGAATGGTTACATCAGCAAGGCCATAGCTCGCTGGAATATGGAAAAATTAATCAATAGCTTCCCTAAATAGCTTCCCATAGCTTCCCTAAATAGCTTCCCTGTGTAAGCAAGTTTGTACAATAGCTTCCCTGTGTAGTAAGGCTGTACCTTATCATATGTAGTGAAACATTGTAACGAGAAGAAGAGCAAGATGCCTTAGAAGCATTTTAGTATGCCAAGACGCCATGGGAAACAAGAGATAGCGTACCTGCTAGTGCCTGGGAAAGTTAGCAAGTGCCTGGGAAAGTTAGCAATTTAGCTACAATCGTAACTGCAAGTAGAACTATGTAATGGACTATGAAATCATAATTAGCCAATGAGAAGTCTGATGCTCTGTAAACGCTTTCGCTTTGTTAGAAAACTATATAACTGTACTGAATTTGCTAATAAATTGGAGCTTGTCTATCAATCATATTGATTGTGTGAGCTTCCCCCCTCCGCGACAGGAGGATGGTGCAGGGGAGCCACACCTGCTATAAGAGATCCACCCTTGTAAAACGGAAAAATCAACTGAAATCTTTATTTCAGAATGCCAGCAAGCAAAAATCCTTCCAAATGAAGTTTTACTGAAATAAAGCAAGCTGATCAGAGCATGAAAAACTGTGAATAATAAACAATCTGAGTTCTGTTTTACTAGCAAATCTCATCACATTAAAATAAATGGTTCCTGTGAATCATCCTTGATGCTGGCTAGCGGAGCACAATGTCTGCACTGTCTACAAACATTACTACAGCCAGTAAACTCAAGGCAATGGCAAGGGGGCTGTAAAACTATTGAGGGTACCATATACTGCAGTGGCTGTAAAAAATGCTATAAAAGAAAAATGATCTTTTATTAAATCTTTTGTTTGGGATGAACCTTGCATTTTAATAGGACATTTAGCAATCAGGATAGCTCTTCAAAAGCAGCAGTTTCTGCCCACAGATTAGGTTTGGAGCCCCCTGAAGTCCTAAAATGCCTTCAGTCAAGAAGTAAGGGTTCACCCTGTCTGAAGAATTGGGACGTTCAGTGCTAACACAAAGCTCAGCTTGCTATTCCCTATTCCCTTGTCCTTTACAGATTTTTATTTGAGGAAGGAAGGCAAGATGCAGCAAAGAGTCTAAAGCAGCCTTTTCTGTCACAATTTTGCTTTCAGCAAATAACCCCAGTTTGCAGACTTGCTCTCTACCCAGATGATGCCCAGAGCCAGCGTGAAGCTTCACTGCAGGGGCAGGAGCTGGCCCCATCACATGGTACACAACATGAAGAACCACCATGGCTTATGAAGGAGCTACTTCTGAGCTGCTGCTCACTCTCAGGGCTCACTTGACAGCTTAGGGTCTGTGAGTGGCTGAGAGGCCACAACTATCTGCTGGAATGAAAATAAATAGACTGCTTACAAAAAAACCCCCTAATATTTTAGAGGTTTGATAGCACTTGTCAACATGTGCAATCATAACAAAATATAATACATTTTAAAGATCAAGTATGACTCTTGTGTAATGCCAAATGAGTACTTTTGGAGTTGTTTTGACAGATCAGAGGTTTAGAATTTGGCCCTAAGAGAATTACTATCTCCTTTAGGAATAGAACATTAACAGCAAATCCAGAAAAACCTTTCATGGTATGCAGTAAAACACGTCTAGAACAAACTCTACCTCACCCACAGAGAGATTCAATGCTTGGATAATTCAACACTTGTCCTTCCTATTAAAAAAATCCTTCAAACTGACATAAATTCAATCTGTATCATCTTTTCTATTATAACACAGTGTCTATTAGGACATGTAGAGCCTAAGCAAACACAAATGTTTCCTTAAACTAGTCAAGCTCTGTGTATTTTGTGCTAAAGCCAGCATATTGTACCTAATTAAGCCTTTTGCTTTTCTGGCCACGTTGCTTGGATTGCATCTGAGTACAAAACCCATTACAATGGAACTTAAATAAAGGGCTCATGAGAAGAAAAACTGCACTCCATTCATTTTTGCCTTTTGTTGCATCAACCAGTAACATCTTAAATACAGCAAGTGTTCCACCAAAATGCATTGTACAAATATTTCTGCAACTGCACTGAGGGGGAAGAGAGCAGCACTGCTTCCATCCAAACAAGATTTGCAGAATCACACTATAGGATATAAGAGCAGTATTTGCTCCTGAAGGCACAGTAACTGAATTTCCAGGCTATAATTGGATGATGTGGTTTGCACCATCTCCAGAACCCCTTGATGGAATTATATCTGCCTGATAAATTATATAGTTTTCAGAACTGTATTTTACAGAAGGCGTGTAGCCCTGTGTCCTAAAGTCTTAATGGGTATCATCTGCCTTCTGCTCCTGACATCCCAAGAGAGGCTTAAAATACAATAAGCCACACTTTGCTCAGATGTGAAGGCAGAAAGGGAATGCCCATGAACTAATGTGAGCCTGTTGCTTGCCTACAGGACCTTTCCTTTCACAGAGCACCGTTCATTCTCCCTCTCTGGGCTAATGAGAGAGACAGGAGGCAGTGGGAAAATGGGATGTTTGCTGCTGCCTACAACTCCTTTTCTTTCCACAGAAAAACAGCACAAGTCTACAGAGCATCAGCCACCAGCTTTTCTTACACTTGGTAAACTGCAAGCAAGACCAGCATCAGGGACAGGCTTCTGAGTTTGGTTTGACCTGGTATGTCTTTATTAAAGAATATCAGTGCTCTTTTATAGCTGAGATTTTAATATGCAGAAACAAAGTGGGAAGAAAGTAGGATTAAATTTTGGGTTCCTCTGATGCCTTTAAGTACAGTATATGCCCAGGGAATGGATTTCAATCTGAGAATATAGAAGGAATTGAAAAATGAAACTATATATAACTGTGGTACTCCTAACAGCAGCCTAAGTCCCTGAGAACCAATGAAAGAACAGGCTCCGTCTTCTTCTATTTATCCCCTGACTAAAAGAGAACACGCGATGAGGCTGGACAGAGAATAAACGAATGAGAAAATAGTAATTTAGTATACTTATTTAATTAGTTCTTTCTGTTTCTAATGGTAATGTGGCAGAATACGAGATGGAACAGAACAAGGTAGCTGCCTATGGCATTTTAAGGAGGGGAAAAAGGCATCAGTCTACACAGGCTGGCAGAGAGGGAACTTTAGTGAGTGCCCAATTTCCATAGCTGGAAATATGCCACTTCTTTAATTAATGCATCTGATAAAGCATTTAGGTATTTCTGTTTTGGTTTAAAATTTTTAAATAAAACACAACTGTTATCTGTCAGTTGTGAAGTATTTATTGGGTGTTCTTTACATTAGATGATGATGGACTCCTCAGGCAAAAAGATGCTCCCTGGCCCCAAATATGTGTAATTTTAACTTGAGTTTTAATATATGAATGCTTTTGAAACTAGAGAGTGAGTACGAATGGGACAGAAGAAATGGAGATTACCAGAAGGGAGGACTGTCCCACATCTTTCCTCCTCCCCCTTTAGAACCAAAAATAACTCCTTTGGATTCTGAGTGCCCTGGAACTGGGCACTCTCCCTTTTCTAACATACAAGGAAGGGGCATCTTAACACACAGACACACATACCCACTGTCACTTCTGTTTCCAGAGGAAACCTGGAGAGAGCAAATACCCTTGGAGAGGTTATTTAGCCTGCTCAAAACATTGCTGGAAACACTCAGATAATTTGGTTATCAGTAACTTGTAAAACAAAAGTAAAGTAGGATAAAAGCTAACGTTGTAAATGAGCACTTGTAGATCTGCATGACATACTCAACATACACATCAATGTATTTGGAGCAAACATGCTGTCAAAAATTCTAGTTACAATAAAAAAGCAAGCTTAACTAAAATTCTATAATTAAAAATATTATTTTAGGCAAAAAATAAATGTTTTCATTGGGTCAAAACACATACGCATACTTACAAATACTCATCTCCGGGTGAAGCATAACCCTATAAAAACCCTACATCTGTTAACATTAAAATGCAGACACTCACATAAATTGATTTTTTAATGTCTATCTGATCTCTTAGAAGAACCCTGCCTCAAATCTCTCTCCTTGCTGAGGCTTCTCTTAATGTGTCAAACCTCTGAACAGCTTCAGCGTCCATCTGCACATAAATCAGAGCTTGGCAGAGCTCTTTCCCTTGAACTAATCAAAGTTTTGCTCTAACCTACACTCCTGTGAGATGTAGGACAAGAATTATCTTAAGCACATCTCTATTCATTTAACAGCCTAATTTACGGTGCAATAAATACACATAAACACAGCTCAGGATCGTATCTTGTAAGAAGCTGCTCTGACTGAAGCTGATAAACACCTAACAAGTGATTTTAGTGGGAGTTAGATTGAACTACTGGTAAAATTAGTATCTAACTGAAATTTACCAAAACTACTCCAAATCGTGTCATAGAACTGCATAAAAAACCACACAAGATCAAATGAGGAATTTATGCCAGGGAAAAACAGCCTAGGAAGCCACAATGAAAACAAAAAGTGGTCTGATTTTGATGACATTATTCTATTTATTCCTAATCCAATGACACTAGTGTTTATGTCTTTCTTGGTATTAATAAACCTGCATTTCCCTGCAATACACTTAGAGACATTTTACACATCTTTCAGTCTTATTTATCAGGTAGATAAGCATTTCATCATTTTTTTGTTGCTTAGCCATGCTTTGCACGCTGTTGCCCTTTCATCTCTTCCAACAGTCTAATTATGCAATTAGGAGTTTTTTTTCTCTTTTAAAAATTCAACTCAGTCTTGTATTTCCGCATGTTATCTTTATCTGGGGAGATCAGTAACACCTCTACTTAACTTTTATGGTTACATTTTCAAAGTCTGGTGTTGTTGAGGCCATTCCTGGCAGATGTTTTGCATCGGTTTGCTCCTAATAGAGCTGCTCATAAAGCACTGCAGCAGGTAATTCATGCTAGTCTGCCCCCACATCCAGGACTTGGATTTGACATCTGCAGTTCAGTCTGGTTAGAGATGCAAATTGCTGTGACCACAGGGCATGTTACTTGCACCGTTGTGCAAATGCAATAGGTATTGGTTAGACACCTGGAGGAATGACTGCACAATAAAATCAGCCTCTCCACTACTTGAATCCTGTGTTCAGTTCTGGGCCCCTCACCACAAGAAGCACGTTGAGGCTCTCGAGCGAGTCCAGAGAAGAGCAACAAAGCTGGTGAAGGGGCTGGAGAACAGACCCTATGAGGAACGGCTGAGAGAGCAGGGGGTGTTTAGCCTGGAGAAGAGGAGGCTGAGAGGAGACCTCATTGCTCTCTACAACTACCTGAAAGGAGGTTGTAGAGGGAGAGTGATGGCCTCTTCTCCCACGTGGCAGGGGACAGGACAAGAGGCAATGGCCTCAAGCTCCACAGGGGAGATTTAGGCTAGACATCAGGAGGAAGTTTTTCATAGAAAGGGTCATTGGGCATTGGAACAGGCTGCCCAGGGAGGTGGTTGATTCACCTTCCCTGGAGGTGTTTAAGGCATGGGTAGATGAGGTCCTGAGGGACATGGTTTAGTGTTTGATAGGAATGGTTGGACTCAATGATCCAGTGGGTCTCTTCCAACCTGGTGATTCTATGATTCTATCTCAGAGACCAGAATATTGGAGCTTTTATATAAGCAGAACTTTAGCATTTCACTGTTCTATTAAAACTAGGATTTGCTAGATGAATCAATGGATTTTGTTTAGAGTTTCTATTCATTTTATCTATTCTAAATAAATACTTAGGTGAGAATGACACAATATCAGCAGACTGAAGTGATAAATTTCATGTTAGTGCTCATTGAGTTACTTCTTTTTACTGTTAATTTATTAAAATCACAACATGTACTATATAAAACTGATTAATTTCATATATAACATGTAAATATTTTTTTTAAATTACACAACAGTTATGATCTAGTACCAGCAGAAATAGTTGCTTTCAGGGTTGGGTTAATGGAAGTCAGTGTAGAACCCTGACCTAACCTGAATCAATAAACCGGGATAACTGGCAGCAGCTTTCTAAATATGCAACACTGATACCAACCCAGTGTGAGAGTACAGGAGCCAAAAAAATTAATAGTGTAAAGGATTTTGGCCCACAGGTTTCACACAAAGTGTCTCAATTTCTTCTCTTCTTCCCTCCATATCCTGCCCTTGCTTCTGCTAGAGCCTGGCAGTGCATCTGATGTGGCTGTTCAATAGACCAAAGTATGAAAAATACTTAATAATGACTTCTTCTCACCATGATTAACATGCATGAAATGAATGAGGTTTCCTGCACAAGGGATAAATCTATAACTAAATGTCAAAAACTATAACTCTCCCTGAAGGTAGCTTATTAAGAATTTGCTATGGTTCATTTTACAGTGACACTTCCATATTCCAGAGTGTCAGAGTACTGAGGAGCAGCCTGGGATCAATTCATTCTGACATTAAAAAAAAAAAGGAGATGAAAAAAAAAAAAAGGGAAAGGAGGGAGAACAGATCTGGTATCTAACAAAGCATCTGGACTCATTCAAAGATAAAGCAGATTCAAGATTCATTATTGAGCCCCCCTAGTTCCAATCAGACAGGCTCTGTGACACACTCAGGGTTATTATAGCTCACTGGAGGGATGCATGGCAGTCCTAAAGCCCCATTTGCTTAAATAGCATGACATAGTTCTTCCTCCCAAATCACACATTAAAGTGCTACAGAAAAATAGCACAAGAGTAAAATACACAATGTGCACATGCAAGAAAAGACCAACACCAGAGCTGCTGAAAGGAAAGTAAATTAATGACTACAGCAAACTCAGGTTTCTAATACTAGTAGTTTCTAAAAGCAATACAGAATCACAGAATCACAGAATCACAGAATGACCGGGTTGGAAGAGACCCACTGGATCATCGAGTCCAACCATTCCTATCAAACACTAAACCATGTCCCTCAGGACCCCGTCCACCCGTAACTTAAACACCTCCAGGGAAGGCGAATCAACCACCTCCCTGGGCAGCATATTCCAGTGCCTAATGACCCTTTCCGTAAAAAACTTCTTCCTAATATCCAACCTAAACCTCCCCTGGCGGAGCTTGAGGCCATTCCCCCTTGTCCTGTCCCCTGACACCTGGGAGAAGAGGCCAGCTCCCTCCTCTCTACAACCTCCCTTCAGGTATTTGTAGAGAGTAATGAGGTCTCCCCTCAGCCTCCTCTTCTCCAGGCTAAACAGCCCCAGCTCTCTCAGCCGCTCCTCATAAGGCCTGTTCTCGAGCCCCTTCACCAGTTTTGTTGCTCTTCTCTGGACACTCTCCAGAGCGTCAACATCCTTCTTGTGCTGAGGGGCCCAGAACTGGACACAGTACTCAAGGAGCGGTCTCACCAGTGCCGAGTACAGAGGGAGAATAACCTCCCTGGACCTGCTGGTCACACCATTTCTGATACAAGCCAAGATGCCATTGGCCTTCTTGGCCACCTGGGCACACTGCTGGCTCATGTTCAGCCGGCTGTCGACCAACACCCCCAGGTCCCTCTCCTCCTGGCAGCTCTCCAAACAGACCTCACCCAGTCTGTAGCTCTGCATAGGGTTGTTGTGCCCCAGGTGCAGGACTCGGCATTTGGCTGTGTTAAACCTCATGCCGTTGGACTCTGCCCAGCGGTCCAGTCTGTCCAGATCCCTTTGCAGGGCCTTCCTTCCCTCCAGCAGATCGACACTTCCACCCAGCTTAGTGTCATCTGCAAACTTACTAAGGGTGCACTCGATGCCTTCATCCAGGTCGTTGATGAAGACATTGAACAGAGCTGGACCCAGCACTGAGCCCTGGGGGACCCCACTTGTCACTGGCCTCCAGCTGGATTTAACTCCATTTACCACCACTCTCTGGGCAATGGAAGGTTTTGCTTAAAGGCAGCAGCAAAATGCAGCTCTAATTTTGCAAACAGAGAGAATGAGAGAAAAACCATAGGTTTGGTGTTACAATAACAAAAGAAATCCAATCTAGGGGCTGTCTAAAGAAAACCCAAGTGAAAATTTGCCCTCTGGAAAATATGTCTGTGGCAGTGTGCCAGCCTCACCAGAACACTTATGGGGAAAGCTTCAGTGCCTCTGGAAAGGAAATGTCTCTCTATACTGCCTCCCCCAAATATGCAAACTTGATTACTGTTTGTTATTACCTTCTATTTGAAAAATGGGGAATGGGAGTTTTCCACCTTTAGAGAAACTTCTAGACTGCTCTAAAACAGAGAAATTGCAACAGAGGTCAGGCACAGCTCAAGGGAGCACCGCTTAGCTCATTTGCTCCCTCCAAACTGCTGCAGAGGAAAACAGTGAAAACAAAGATAAAAAAGTATAGAAAGCCACAGTGTGTCCCTGCTGGCTCAGTGGGAACCTCCTGGCAATGTGTGTCAACAAATGCACAGTCTTGAAGGTATTTATTTATGAGTTTGCTTTCACAGCAGCTGTCTGATAGCTGAGATGGGACAGTTACCAAACTACCTAGGTGGTTATTGGCTGTCAACGAATGGGATTAGGACATATTCTAGCAGCTTTGTGATATACAGCAGTGTTCCTGGGAACTACCATCTCCTACTGCCAAAAGTTTGATGCCACCTTGTTTGCATACAAGTGCGAACTCCTGGAGCAGGCTTGAACCAGAGGTATTTGCAACATATCTTGGCTTTGTTCAGCTCTCAGACTTCTCCAGCTCCTGGGCAAACAGTTTCCCCACTTACATATCTTATTTCCAAGTTTTTACACTGAGCTTTATATCCTAGCATTTGTATATAATAATAAATAGCCACTTCCTAACCCCTTTAACCTTTTGGGGTACTTGTAATGCCACATCAGAAATGAAACCCATCTTCTAATGAACTAAAAGCACCAGCATGCCTGAATCTCTGCATCTTTTATGGAAGTTGGTCCATGAGAGCCTGTTTATGAGAAAGAAAATTATACCTGGCCCAGAGCTTGGACTTTTAGGTGTTGCCTTCCTAAAAATGTGAAGACTATCCATAAGAAAAAATTAGGATGCTCTAAAAGGTTCATAAAAACAGTAGTGATGTAAATCACCCTATATACCTTTATGGTCTTTGGCAGGGATAACATTATAAGCAAAAATTCACAGCACAGGTATCTCAAATAGGCTAGTAATTCTCTCTTGGGGCCTCCCATCCAATATTGGCAGTGCCTCACCTCAGCAGCTCTGGCTTTGGGCGTCAGTGGGGGCTGAACGTAGCATGGAAAGCAGAGACAGTGTAGGGCTAGGGGGAGGCCCTAGAGAAACAAGCCTGAGGAGAAAGTTAATACCGAGGAAGAAACTACCTATGATTTCTAACAAGTGGCTTCTTACTCTCTATTGGAGAAGATGTCTCAAAGTGATCACAGTGGCATAATCCAGGTAAGAACAGCCCAAATACCACTTCTGCTGATTTCTCCCTCCTTATGAAAATGAGCAAAAGCTGATGTTAAAGAGCCACCTGACATTGCTGAGTTACTGCTGCGTCCAGTGTCACTTTCTCAGATGCTTTATATGGTTTGTTAAAGGAGAGAAAAAGTTAGATATGTGCGACTATTTTACACAATGAACAAGCCAACAACTGCCTACTGCAAACAGATACATAGAGATCAAGTGAAAAAAAAAAAGTTTAGAAAACCCCATTATTTTAAAAACGAATTTTAAATATTTTGCTAAGGAATCTCCTGATTCACAGGGTAACTCTGCATGCTCTTACTGAGGATGCCAGCAGCTATAGCACCTGAGTACCTTGCTGCCTAGAGACTGTTGCTATGTGGACCATGCTTAAATGCTCCCCATGTTTATTCTTGCGTGTGTAAGTACATTAAACCCCGTGTACTGCCCTGCTTATTTGCTGTGTGCTCCTCAGTGGTTAGAGCTGAGTGATGGGCCATCAAAAGCCATGTGAAGGGCAGTGTTGGTTAGGGAATTGTTTCAAGCCTTGTGATTTCTGCAAAACTCCCCAGCGCATCTTGGCAAGGCAGTGACTGTACCCTCGCTCAGATTCTGATCCTGATGTAAATGAAGTGCTTGGAGTTGTGGTTTAAACTGATAGGAGTGTGAGCACTTCTAATGCCCTAATGCAGGATTAGAGGCTTCTTTAGCAACTCCGTTAGAGTTAAAGGATGATTTATATGAGCATGTGTTTCAGGACAAAGATGAAAAAGATTAGATGAATACTTCATTTCAAAATCCTTTCCAGGCATATTTTTAAGTGACTATTGTCTATTCTAGCACTGTTGAGCATTTTTAATCACAATTTTTGAGTACAGAGAAATAGTAGTATTTCCTACTCATATATTATGTTTTATACTAAAATGATTAAAAAGACAGTTCTGATGCACATAAATGCATTAGGCAGTCTGCATTCTCTTTAAGAGGTAAGGCAGGAAATATCTTCTGGAAACTTCTGAATACGAGACAGTCACATTTGCAAAGGCACAAACTCAGAAGCTCTCTTCTCTCACCTGACATAATCTTCTGCTTGTTTTCTTCTGCCTGTCTTATAAAAGCTACTGTCCCACTCACAGAGAAGAGATAATACTTCTTATCCAAAAAAGCTCCCATTTTAATCACATTAGCATTAATTAGCAGAAAAGAAATTATATTCTAATGATGATACTAATTACTTGCAGAGATCTCAATACCTTCAAAGCACTGCGTGAGAATGAGTAATGCATAACTGTGCATGCATGCCTTTTAGCATCTCCAGTATTATTTGATGTTCATTATTTTCTGGAATTAAAATGCATGGTACTTTATAACTGAAAGCCTAGTTGATTAAAATAATAGAAGTCACAGAAGCAGCTTTCTGTGATGGAAAGAAGTTTAATTTTCTCATCAGAAGAACAAAACATGTTTAGCTTAGCGTGTTTACTGTTTATTTTATTATTCAAGGGAGCACTGTACATTGCAGTTGTGTGTCTGTTTTTCAGAGGGATTGTGGATAAGTACAGTTAATTAAACCCTGCTGAGACAATCTGTTGTGTCTGTCTGTTTTAATGTTGTTATAAGTCAGTTAAGCATGTACCATACTTGTTAGCTGCATATATACTAATTTAATGTATTGATGGGCTGTCAGTACAAATACCTAATGAATATTAAAATACAAACTCAGATACAGAAATGCAAAGCAGAGCCAGCATGTGGTCAATATTTTGAGGGACAGGCAGAGAAAGGAAAAGACCAGAGTTCAGAGTAAATGACAGTAAACACTCTCAAAACGAACCTGAAAACAAATCACTAGCAGCTTCCTGGGAAAGATGGAGCAAAATAATAATTAACGGTCTCAAAAACATGGGCTCTAAATATATACCGTGAACTTTGTCTTCTGCCAGCTGATTTCAATATAAATGAAACAAAGGACAGTTAGAAGACCAGTATGCCAGTAAGACAAAGAGAACTAGAGACAATAGAATAAAGACACTGTACCAGGGGAGGGAGGGGAGAAGCAGAAATCTCCCACTGTCTCTTCCATGATGCTAATTTTCTGTTTAACAATGGCTCTAAAAATGGATAGCAGTCAATACTTTGCATGCTCCGCATAATAGTCTTTCAGCGAAAGCATGTACATACAAATCTCTCCTGCTTCAAGTGAATGCGGCAGGAGTTTGTTGGGCATGTTTCTCCCTATTAGATTATATTCAGAGCTGCAGTCAGCTGCTTGTTAGAGATTCAAAGCCTCGTGCACCATTCAGTCCGAGCTCAGAGGCATGCTGTCTCTCCTTCATGAGGTTTGAAGTGAAAAGTGAATTACAAAGAGAAAGCCCTTGGGCCAGAGGAGAAAATATCAAACTGCTGCTGTGAGTGGGGAGGCAGTGGGGTGGAGACATGTGAGCAGCCGCAGGGCTGAGGAAACCAGGAGAAACAATTTAAGTTGAGTGGGATCTGCCTGGAGTTTGGTCACTGCCTCCTTCCCACTTTCCCAACTGTCAGAAATCGTAAAAGCATCTTGGAGTGACAAGAAACTGGTACATCTACCAGTTGCAGAAAAAAGAAGAAATAAAAAAAAAGCAGTTAAATAGCAGGAAAGCAGGAGGAAACTCATGATGTGCTCCCATCTGGGAACACCCTGCCAGTGCAGAAGGGACACTGGAAAAGGCCCAGTCTAAGAAGTTACCCTCACAGCTGGTGTCTTCTTCATGGGTGGAAAGCCTGCATGGACCTCCTACTCCTGCCCTGTGGCACAGCGACCACTGCTGCCCACCCAGCAGGGACTGCAGTGACTGGCAGCACCCTGAAGATGAAGAGACTGCAAAGCAGATGTTGTGTGCTCATCAGTGTGCAGGGACACACAAACGCACCATGAAATCTCTGCCTCTATAGGCAACAGGGGAGATGTGAAGTCAAAGTGGGGTCCACCTGCAGTTGTTAGGGAGAGTGGTCAGTTTTGATTTAGAGGCGAGTGAATTTCTCAGTGGAGACTTTTGCGCAGGAGACAATGGGGGGAAAACCTGAAGATTTCCTATTTAGCAGCCAGCAGCTGTGTTTGCTGATGGGAAAGAGAAAGTCTTCACGGATCAGATACACAAGAGCTTGTCAAAATTTCAAGCATTATGCAAACACCCAGTGGAAAGACAGACAGCAAGCCTTTCAAATGAAAAGGAAAATCAGTGAAATTGTAAAATTATGTTAAGAATCAAAGCCCACATTACATTAAATATACACTTCCCTAGTGGCATCAGTCACAAAAAGATTTTAAAACAATTCAAGTTAAATACAACTTAATATAATAAAATACCTCAACTTACTCTTTGAGCTATAAGAAAAGGGTAAAAATGTGGGTTTCTTTAACATCTCTCTGCTCCCTTTGCTGTTCCTCATCCAGGATTCTTCTTCAAATGACTTCAAAATGGTCAGTGTGAAAAGCTCTCTGCTTTCCTGATCGTTTTGGCTTTGGTAGTTCCTTTGCCCAGCCCCAGTGGCCATTAGAAGTCTACTTGAAGAACTACAGCTGGGTGGCAGGCTGGGATAGTAAGGCAGAGGAGGAAAGGCTAAGCATAGCTTGGTATGATGTACTTCTTGATTTGACAGGCAAACCATCTCAGCAGGTGAGGCAGCATGGGCAGATACACTTCTGGTAAAAGACAAGGACAGCCTCTGCTGTGAAATTTTTTGGTTCTCCAGCAGATACTGGGTAGATGATGGAAAACCCAGCTACAGGCACCAGGCAAGGAGAAAAAGCATGCATTTAGAATCCAAGAGGACCTACAGATTTGGGATAGTGAAGGGCTGAAGTTTGTTGTGTAAATAACAGACTCTACAGGTGACGCTTACTAAATAAGACTTCATTATTCCTGTCTCTCGTGGCTTTTTTTCATTGCATCTGGCAGGAAAACACAGAAAGACAAGAAATCACTTACTCTGAGGCAGAAGCTTTGCTTCTGTAATAACTCACTAAAGGACTAATCCTGTTTGGTTTGAAAACCTTCAGTGGGACAAAGGATATTTTATTTAATCAAGTAGTAAGGTCATGTGCAAAACAAAAATTAAAGAAAACAAAGACGCAATAAAATAGAAGCCTTTCACCGAGAGGCTGAAGGCAGGAGAAAAAAAAATAGTCCAACTGATGGCTTCATGGATGAATGGCTAGAAATATTTGCTACGCCCAGGAAATAAGCGAAACATCTGAAATGACCCTTTAAAACAGAAAACAGCTCTTCTTGCTGATGACGGACAAGCCTAGGGCATGCTTCACTGTGCTGCAGCAGAGTTGAACTGAGCAGTGGTGCAACTGTGGAAACAAGGCTGCACGCACTAATTTCCCTGAAACTAGGGAGCAGAGAAATGCAGGCTCAGCTCCATGTGCCACCCCACAAGGAGGGGTGGTGGCTGCAGCTGGCTCTCCAGGAGAGCAGGGCTAGAGAGAGGTGAAACCAGTGCACCTCAGGCATGTGCTGAATAAAGCAGAATAAATCCCTGCTCAGCCAAAGCTCTGGTGAGCACAGGGAGGTGTGTGTGAAATATTTCTGAATTCAAGCAGCCATCCACACATCCATCACCCAGGCACCAGGGCAAGGAAAGCAACCTTGTAATGACTCATCCATTTCCCTTGCTCAGTCATCTTAACAGCAACAACAACAGAAGAAACCACCTTTAAAGCTTGGCTTAGCTAATATATGCAACCTCAGGTTCCCATCTGTGTCAATGCTGCCTGCTGCCTTCTTCGGACCTGCCACATGCCAGACTGACTTGTCTTGCCTCGCTATTACCTGGACACTCAGCATGCAGGTTAGCTACTGTATAATCCTGCTGCTTCAGCTGCAGACTTGTGCCTCATCTACTGCAAGTTTTTAAAATAACTCCTTTTGCATTGATCTGATCTTGAAATTTCCATGTTGTTAACAGTCCAGACAATAAACTGGTCTCTGGCACTGTCTTTGGAGGAACTGAGGAAAAGGAAATGTATCACAACTAAATTTTACATTTGAAGCTATGTAAAGTTAGTTCCAATCAAGCCATCACTTGTCAAAAACTAAGAGAAGGCCTTCATTAGGCCTCATTTCAGCTGTTTTGAAATCAGTAATTAACTTCTCAGAGGAAACATATTTTGCAGGGAATCAGAGATGACATTTTTGTGTGTGATGTACTTGGGAGCCAAAGAAGGCTGCACATTGACGGTAAACATTATGCCAACAAACCTCAGTAGGTTGGATGAATCTTTTGCCCTAATTGGCGATGGTTTTCAACAGAGGCAGGAGTAAAGCTAAAGCAAGGAAAGGCAACATATTTAAACTGCAATAAGAAGAGCATTAGCAATGCAAGGTGTCCTATTAACAGCTAGCAGAAACAACAGAGAAATAAATGCAGCAGTGATCAGCTCTACACTGTGCTGCTGCCAGCTGAGAAATCTTGAGAAAGGAGAAAGCTGGGAGGGAGGAAAAGTGACATCAGCTCATCACAAACCCTAAATTCCAAGGCCTCCAGGGTAGGCACGCTCTGGCTGGCTGGTGCGTTGCTCTTGCTTGGATCTCAGGCAGATCAGACTGAAGAGTAGTTGCAGGCTACAAAACTGCTGGCATACCTTGCTGGGTGAATCATAGAATCACCAGGTTGGAAAAGACCCATTGGATCATCTAGTCCAACCATTCCTATCAAACACTAAACTGTGCACCTCAGCACCTTGTCCACCTGTCCCTTAAACACCTCCAGGGAAGGTGAATCAACCACCTCCCTGGGCAGCCTCTGCCAGTGACCAATGACCCTTTCTGTGAAAGAATCACACAGGCACACCAGGACGTGGAAAGGCCAGGTTTGCTTGGTTTGCTTTTATATTGCTTGGTTAGTTCCTCATTCACTTTTTTTTAAAAAAAAAGATGGGGATCTGGGAAATGATAGAATAGGCCTGTCTTATCTCACACCAGAAAATGCTGATACAGGCTAAAATCAGCAAGCTCCGTAAAATACTGCAACTCATTAGAACAAACACTTCTGCACACACAAGCATAAGTATTAGAGAATAACACTGAAAAATCATAAATCATGCCAGCCCACTGTGCATACAGGAAGGGAAAAGAAAGCTGTCACTTTGGTGCTCAGACACGACAGTGATGGGCACCATACAAATGGATGGAGCTCATCTAATATAAATTAGATAGTAGTTGCCTAAAAGACTACCATTATGGAATACAGAGCACTGAAAACTTGAGTTAACCAATAATATAATATTTCCTGTAGCAAGAAAGACAGGAGTGCCACAGGAGAGTGAGGTTTTTATTAGTATTGACTAGATAAAACACTTGATTCATTCCATTCTGGGAAAAAAATCAAGACAGCAGAAGCACTGGGGAAGGCACAGAACAGATCTGCTTTGTCAGGGAAATGAACTGAGTGATCTAACAAGCCTTTTCCATCTCCCGTTCCTGTGTTAAGGGCAGGTTTTCTTCAATTTGCAGAACCGCCTATGCCCCAGCCAGGGCAGCGTAGGAGAAAGCATGCAAGGGGAAATATCCTGGCCTCTTTCTAACAGAGGTAAAAGCAGTGAGCCTGCTAACCTGCTCTCTTGCCTTGTCTCGGAGGGCCTCAGCTGCCACAGCCCTACCCAACTATCAGCACCGTCTTTGCTACTCCAGCTAAAAATCAAGGTAGTAGCTTTTATGTTGTAAAATGAATTTAATACAACTATAAAATCAATTTTATTTTATTTTGTTTTGTTCTAAACTAGGATCTACTTGCTGACATGGATCATTAAGTAGAGTAGAAGGAAAAGTACTGGAAATTAATGAAAAGCCATTTAAGAGAGCAGCAGCACTACCTGTAAGGAATAACAATAAAAAGAAAACGCAGGGTATTTAAGGTGTTGGGTGACATTTCATGTTCACCTCATCATGCCAGCATGGTCCAGCTACTCTGTATCTTGCTTATGTAAATCAAAAGGACAGACACAACATACTGTAGCAATACACAATTTGATGAGAGAAAATTAAATTTGGTACAATAGCGACAACCAGCAATGTTGCAGATGTAGACCCTTGCAACATTTTTTATTATAATCTCTGTTATAAAAGGCTTTGAAATATGACCATAAAAACATTGCATCATAATAAGACTTGGCGTATAACACAAGAAGATCTTAGCCCAGAAAAGAATTGTTTTATTTTCTTCTCCCTGCATGGACTAAATCCTAAATTCACTTACAAAATGAAAACAAATAAATACAATTTCATTAAAGACTAATTAAGCATGACAGTTTGGCCTGTCTTATACGTAAAAGAGAGAAAAGAAGATTGTTCCTCATTTAGAAGCATACTGCATTCATGGGCCACAATGGCAGCTGGGACCTAAGCAATGAAATCTGGCAAGTTCACATAGTAATTTAATTGCTTGGGGTATTTTAACAAGTTCCATAGCATACAGGATAGCTATAATTAAAAACACAGTTTGCTTTCTTAGAGCTCCTTACTATGCTTCATCTAAATATGTAATCAGAACTGGTCTAAAGCTGTTGAAGCCCGTAAAGATATGAGATTTGTATTTCCACTGGGTCTTGGGGGTAATTGAGCCCAAACAGACCTTGCAAAACCAGGGCAAGGGAAGGAATCTGCAAGATGTTGCTGAGACAGAAGAGTTCCACAGACCCCTTGTTTGGTCTGCTTTCCCAACAGGGACTTTTTGCAGAATCTGATTCATTTCTCCCCACAGAAAGGATGCTTGGCATGCTGGAATAGACCTGTGCCAAATTCTTGAAAGAACAAAGAAACCAGAGAAAAATATTTTTAGCAAACATCCTATGTGCAGGCTGACACACGCAAAAGCTCCAATATTAAAATGACCAGAGCCTGTATACCACCAGCTAAAAATGAAAGTTGAGCATATTGATACCCATTAAAGGAGCGGCTATCAAAGGCAAGTACCAACTTCAGCAAATCCTCAGTTGCTTCAGTAACAAATTGCACAAACAAAATCCTTCAAAGTTTGCTGCAACAAGCTGATCCTGAGAGATTTGGTCAATGACTGAGAATGGGTGAGAAATAACTTGCAAAACTCTGAATTATGCCAGCCTTTTATCCAGTCAGTCTGGAAGGTAATGCTTTAATGCATCCTCTTAAAAAAGGAATAGAAATTGAAGCTGATTTTGCAGGACATATGGAAAAGTGTGAATTCTGAAAAACTGAAATACAGCTCCTTTTTACAAAGGAAGTTAAATGCTTTCCATATTAACTCATGCATGATCACAAAAGATTTAAATAGCAGCTTTATGAGTTTTAGCGAAGGCAGAAGGTGTCCAACTTGTGAGACTGTGTTAACAGTCATGGTGGGGACTGTACAAAAGCAAGCATTTTCTATTAGTATAGGGATGATCAGCATGCACAGCTCAGACTTTTGAAAAAAAAACCAAAACCAAATAAAAACTCCTCTCCATTTGGTGAATTTGATTCCTGGCTATTGCCTCCCAACTTTGCCAATAGCTGTTATATATAGGTATCCTTTATGCAATAGATCCCTCTATTACATTTTATTTCCTTGGCTCTCACCAACAGTTTCTAGAAAGAATGTGCTGTTATTCACTTAAATTGGACAATTCAACAACAGTCGAGGGAATAATGGAGAGGAACCACAATCCCTCAAAGTGATAATAACCTGCAGAGATATTTCACTGCTCATTTTTTAACCAAAACCTGACATTTCTCATTATTTTAGAGCGCAGACCGCCTAATCCAGAAGTATATCTATCACAAGTAATTCAAGTACAGAACTGACATTGCAATTATTTTTACTAGTACTAGCCAAAAATGAACTATGTCTCAATGGTCACAGATCAAATCTCTCCTAGAGATACAGCAGTATACCTGCACTGAAAACTTCCAATTATTGGAATGAAAAAATGCAGTTGTCAGTCTAAAGAAAGTGTTTAGGGGAGAAAGTGCCTCTGTTTGACTCCATTTATTACTTTTCAATAGCCCATCCCTGACAAATAACAACAATATTTTATATGTTATTTAACATATAAAAATCCATCAGAAAGCATAATAAATTTATCTATCAAGCAGAGATAACAGCAGTTCTAGTGAAAAACACTTGCAATAAAATTTCAATCCACAGAAAATGCATGGGAGTCTGGCTTTTGCCACAGACTCAAAAGCAAGTCTGGCTTTGCTAGAAGGTTCAGGACCCAGGCAAAGAGCACTGAGGCAATTTAATCTCATAGCTCTTATATGAAACCAGGCTTTTGGTGGCAATTGCAGATACTACCTCTGACTATAAGAAAAAGAGAAAAAACAGGCTTTGTTCTGCTTTCACCAACGCTGCTCTGCACTGTTTTTGCAATTAAGTGTAGTAAATCCCAATAGCATCATAGAAAAATTCAAGATTCTTGTAACTGTCCCACTACAATGAATAATCAGAGACCAAACCTTGTGTTATTATCATCAGCTACATCTCTGATGCAATCTGCATTTATTATTCTCCAGGTTTGTAAAGAATAGAGCCTTGCTTGGAAGAACTGCTAGCTTTAGTTTATAACAATGACGCTTTCTTCTGTGCTACCATTCTCTTAATGCTTAAGGAGTGTGGGTATAGAGAAAAATGAGTGGAACTGAGCATTCTCTTAAAAAAATTAATAACCCAATAAAAGGTTTTTTTTCCCCTGAACTACAATAATACACTCACACATGGTCCTTTACTACAGAGGTGAACAAATTGGTGTTACTACATTGCTACTAAACATGATTGGGAGTTTTCTACCAAAGTTTACCTTCCGTTTCAGTGTAAAACAAGCAAACAAGAAAAAAATATACACCCCCCCTGTGCCCCACCCCCCGTACACCACCCGAAAAAAAAGAAAAGAATTAAAAAAAAGAAAAAAGAAGACAGCTGTCCCAAAATCTCTGTGTGGTCTGGTCATAGCAATTACCTCTGTGAATTTTACAGACACTGAAGTAAACTTGCCCTGGAGTGATACCTGTATCTGAAAACTACTTTTTATTTATCATCCAAACTTAAAACCTGACAAGAATTTCTTTAAAAGTTTTTTCTTTCTTTGAAATACAACTTATGAATACATAAATAACAATAATATATGTTCCTTCCCCGATTAACTTTACTTCCTTTCATCTTGGGGCTGCCTCTTATATTTATGATTTTTACCAAGGTTTCTGTAAAAATTATTTACTCTGTTGAAGGCTGGAGTGCACAGCTGATGAGGAATGGTATATCATACAAGCTGGGAATTCAGCACTTGGACGTGAACGAGGACAGCAGACACTGGGGTGTAACGGTGACTAATAACCACCAGCACGATGAAGTTGTGAAAGAGGCAAATGCTGCACCAGAATATGCCAAGCAAGGTATTTCTGATTTAAATTGTGGAATGTACAGGTGCAATCTAATCTGAAACACACTACATAACATCCTTTATCTACCTTTAAGAATCCAGAACTGGTACAGACACAAGGATGAACAGGAGAACAGAGACCTTATCTCAGGAGAATAAAAGCCTTTCTGACTTACATGAGGATGAGCAGAACCAAGGGTGAGTGAAGGAAGAAACAGTGATGGAGAAAAGCAATATGAGGAAAAAAACAATGCTAACAAAAGCAAAAAGTCACACACTAGCTGTGAAAACATCTGAACTGCGAAGCACACCCTGGGAGCAACAAGAAGGAGGAAAAGAGTTGCAGAAGGAACAGCAGCAGAAAAACAACAGACCTCCCAGGGGAAAACACTCCAGTGAATAAAAATCC
>WAAB01014586.1:126246-143087 GCA_013389865.1 Piaya cayana | reverse complement strand
TTTTTTACTGTGAGGGTGGCAAGGCACTGCAACAGGTTTCCCAGAGAAGTCATAGATGCCCCATCCCTGGAGGTGTTCAAGGCCAGGTTGAATGAGGTTTTGAGCAACCTGATCCAGGGCATGGTGTCCATGCCCATGGCAGGGCGACTGGAACTAGATAATGTGTAAGGTCCTTTCCCACCCTAATAATTCTATGTTTCTTTGACTTCTACAGTGTGCTTGGCTATCTTAGCAGAATAATGGATTTGGTTACCCAGCAGATCCCTGTGATTCCAATGGTCATAAAACAGCAATCAAGCAAATTGCCTACAGCTTTGTCATTTATGTCTTCTATCAGACAAATGAAGATCTTGAATTGCAGATCTAAAACAAGCAACCCCAGTGCCACAGTGATGGGTTTTGGCATGCGCCACTGATATTCCCTGAATGATAAGTGGGAGGGGTGGTGGATGAAGGGCACCAGTCGTCACATCTCTCTGCCCTCCTCCCATCAGTGCCCTGTGGTGCTTCCCCTCCATGGAACTGCCTGGTAATCTTGGCATTGGGCACCTAGCTTACCCAGCTACAAACCCCAAACTTAACTCCCTGTATAGCAAAAATGTGAAAGGGATCTCTGCCCAAAGACTGTATCAGAGAGAATTTGGAGAAACTAAGATAAAGTAACCTCTGGAGACCTTGTGCAGTGCACAGCTGCCAAAAGCTGGATTTTTAAAACAGTTCAGCTTTCAATGGCCTACAGTAAGTGGTCTTTCTAAATAAAAATGGCTATATAATAGTAATGAAACATTTATTAATGCCAACGAAGCTTATTTAAAATATTATTACAAGTGAGCATATAAATAGTAAAGTAAACGCAAAGTTATTTTGGAGCTCTGCAGGGGATATTAATAATGATAACTTCACTCCAGTGAGACCCTGAAGACTCTACTCAAAAGCTAAGGTTTCCTTATTAAAAATCCTGGTCTAACAGAGATTTATTTACAGAAACTCACTTTTAGTAGTGAGGGTTTGTAACACCGTTACTCTGACCTATTACCTTAAAGGGCATTTTCTCCAAGTTTTGACAGAAATTAATTTATGATCAGTGGGTAACACACATATACTATGTGAGCTGAAGGTGAAACCCAAGTGTTACGTGAATAGATGGTTAAGGGAACACTCCTCCTTTCTATGAGGATTTTACAGTCTTTATTCTGTGCTAAAATGCAATATTGGGAAGCATTTTCTTTTCTCTCACTCATTAAATGTCCACAAACGAATATAAGATTAACTCTCACTTCACCAACCCTCTAAATATCTGTAATTTCACTTCACTGTCTCCAGTGCCTTTTGATGATAATAACCTTTGATACAAAATTTCATCACAATGGTGAAATTAAGGCATGTTACGGCATAATCATAGAATGGTTTGGGTTGGAAGAGACCTTAAAGATCATCCAGTTCCATCCCCCTGCCATAGGCAGGGACACCTCCCACTAGATCAGACTGCCCAAGGCTCCATCCAACCTGGCCTTGAACACCTCCAGGGATGGGGCAGCCACGGCTTCCCTGGACAACCTTTTCTAGTGCCTCACCACTCTCATCATGAAGAAGTTCTTCCTTACGTCTAGTCTAAATCTACCCCTCTGCAGTTTATACCCATTACCCCTAGTCCTATCACTGCAAGTCTTTATGAATAGTCCCTCCACAGCTTTCTTGTAGGCTTTCTTGTCTTCAAGCACTGGAAGGATGTTATAAGATCTCCTTGGATCCCTCTCTACTCCTGGCTGAACAACCCCAAGTCTCTCAGCCTGTCCTCATATGGGAGGTTACCCAGCCCTTGGATCATCTTTGTAGCCCTCCTCTGGACCCATTCCAAGAGTTCCATATCCTTCTTACATTGAGGACTGCAGAACTGGACACAAATCCCCAGATGAGGTCTCACAGGTGAGGAATAGAGAGGCAGAATCGCCTCCCTTAACCTGCTAGCCATGCTTCTTCTGATGCAGCCCAGAATATGGTTGGCCTTCTGGGCTGCAAGCACACATTGTTGGCTCGTGTCGAGCTTCTCATCAACCAGCACCCCCAAGTCCTTTTCTGCAGGGCTGCTCTCAATCACATGATCCCCCACTTTGTACTGAAATCGGGGATTACCCCAGTGCAGGTGGAGGACCTTGCACTTGGCCTTGTTGAACCTCATGAGATTCTCACAGTCCCATTTCTCTAGCCTGTCCAGGTCCCTTTGGATGACATCATATCTTTCTGATGTGGCAACTACACCACTCAGTTTTGCATCATTGGCAAACTTGCTGAGGGTGCGTCTGATCTCACTGTCAATATCATTGATGAAGATATTAAACAGCACTGGTCCCAGTGCAGACCCTGAAGGACATCACTTGTGGATCTTCATCTGGACTTTGAGCCATTGGCCACTACTCTCTGAATACAACCATCCAACCAGTTTCTTATCCACTGAACAGTCCACCTATCAAATCCAAATCTTTCCAACCTAGAGAGAATGATGTCATGGGGGACGGTGTCAAAGGTTTTGCAGAAATTCAGATAGATCACACTCATCAGTTTTCCTGTGCCCACTGCTGTGGCTACCCCATCACAGAAAGCCACTAGATTGGTCATACATGATTTGCATGGTGAAACCGTTCTGGCTACCATTAATCACTTTGTTGTCCAAAATGTGCTTTAGCAGAGCTTCTAGGAGGATCTGTTCCATGATCTTCCCAGGCACAGAGATGAGGCTACTCAGGGTTGTCTTTTCTACCCTTTTTAAAAATGGACACAATGTTATCCTTCTTCCAGTCACCAGGGACTTCCGATTGCCATGACTTTTCAAATATCATGGAGAGTGACTTGGTAACCACATTGACCAATTCCCCCCAGGACTCCGGGAGGCATCTCACCAGGTCCCATATACTTACATATGCTCAGGTTTTGTTCCCTTTCCTGCCTGATTTCCTACATATAGGGACTGAGCGCTCTTGTACCTCATGGAAGGCATTCTTAAATATTTGCCAGCTCCAAAATGTCTTTCAATACTGTTAAAACTTTTGGACTCCACCATGAAATGAAATATTACAGCGTTCGTTTCCTTTCGGCTTTGCTGTCAAGTTCTCTGCAGCAAAAAGCTGCCTAGGGTTTTATAATGTCTCCTATCACCTTGCGTACAACTGCCTCAGAAAAGCGTACAGTTGACTTCAGCTATCGCTTTATCCATAATTTCATCCCAAACAACTTCAAGCCCATAAAATCCACAGAAAACCCTTTTCCACTTTATTATCATTTCGAACATGTCACATTCTTGAAATAAACCAGCGTCATTAAGCTTTAATCCTCTTTCAACTTTCCCTAAATGCCATCAATCAGAAAACTGTCAGTTCAAGTATGACAAGAAACCTGCTTCCATTCCCCTGAGGCCCTGGTGAAACGAGTATTATTAGCCCAGCTTTTCCTTTAGAGGGGTTCATTACAGAAGAGTGAAATACCAAGAAATGCAGTCTCTAGCACAAGATCAATATTGATATATAACTTGTTGAGAAATTTTAAAACGCTACTCAACACGCAGCAAAAATCTTTGCTGTTTTCCAAGGCATGTGGTTGAGAAAGGTGCTGGATAGTTGGCTTCAGTGCACCTTCAGTAGGCATGTGACAGAACCTCCCTGCAGTGAAGCTGAAACACGTATGTGGCAACCTGTGTGCAAAACCTCCTCTTTTCCCTCCATTATGAAAGCTGGACTTTGAATAGAGAAGTAGACAAATCTTGCCTAGGCTTTTGTGAATCAATAAGCTAAAGATCCTTCTTCTTGGCTTTGTCCAAAGACAAAACAACCACCAAAGCAGTCTAGGATAATTCAAAACATCCGTTCATGTCAAGTTGCTCAGCAAAATATCAAATTCACATGAAGATGTGCTAAAGACGTATTTTTTTTCCTCTTAGGTGTACCTGACCTGCAGGCTGTGAAGCATTTTCTCCAAATTTTCACAGAAATTAATTGGATTCTGTCTATGGAGCTATGAACGGAAAAATGTAGTATACACTTCTCCTCCTTCCCAGACTCATTTTGCATGGAAAGAGTTGGATTTTTTTAAGAAAAGAAGATCCTGGGAGGCCATGTTTGAATACATAGAATGCTGCTTCCAGACACCACTCTACTAATTTTCTCTGCCATTGTTTTAACAGAAATGGCACTGCCAGATTACATTTTATGAGCACCTGGCATGTTTAGATAACTTTCTCTATCTTGCATTCTGTCTATCAATTTATGTCTGTTTGCAAGAATTTCAACTTCCTTAGACAATGCAGATAAAATTCCCACAGGGAAAAATTAGTATGTGGAGATATTTAGTAGTCAAGGCTATGAAGCCTTCTATTTTGTGTTTATCCTATGGTAAAAATAATCCATAATTCCATTGGTGGTAATATATGTCGTTCTTATGTGTGGATTTTCTTGACACTTACTCAAAGGAGCTTTCAGACTTAGTTCTGCCTCTGTTCCATAAAAAAAATATATAACTAACCCAACCCACTCCTGCTAGAACCATCAATAGGCAGGCCCAATGTTTGAAAGCACTGAAATGGAAATACTAGCTTGCGGGGCCCATCCACAATGTAACATGGTCAGATGATTGGAGACATGCGTAGCCTCCACTTCTGCAGTCTTCCTCCCCTACAGTGTCATGGAAGCTGGGGCTAAGCATTGTGGAGAGGCTAAAGGACATTAATAAGAATCCATGTTTTTCCAGACATGGTTGGGGCTCAGCATTATGGAGAGGCTAAAGGACATTAACAAGAAACCATGTTTTTCCAGACATGACTTGGGGTTCCTTTGTAAACTATTTCCTAACATGAGATGCCCAAACTGCTTTCAGGATGGGAGCCGTATGACTACTATAGCAATTTGAAGAATGACTTAGACATAGTTTCTTTCATCAATCATTTCAATTGTCATTATGATTATTAAAAAAACACCAAACCAATTATAATCATTTAGGAGCTAATATAAAAGACATACAGGATCTTGACTGCAGTCAAACTATCAACCAACCACTACAGCCCCAAACATCCTGATCACTAAGCAGTACTACTAACTGATATTTTATGCTTCTTTGAACTACTGCTTCTCGCCATCAGCTTTCCTACCTTCCTTCAAGTGTACAAGTTGCAACCAACTGATGGTAATTGCCACGACAACTGATGCTGGTCCCAAGAGTACAAAAGATAATACTGCCAGAAAAATTCAATAAGCAGTGAAATGAAGTAGAACAGATCAAGGGAAGTTGTGAGTTCATGGTACAGACAGTGAACAACCTGGAGGATCCCCTTGGTGTCCCAAGGCTATCCATGTCCCAGGCTGAAGTATTCATGTACGTTGCTGAGGGTGACCTAAGTGCCCTAAACAGGATAGACATGTGTTGCAAAGGACAAAACTACAAACTTGGAGAAGAAAGGCAGCAGACGGATGGCAGGCAAAGAGAAGTTTAAAATTAAGTGAACAGTTTTGCAGGTAGTAGGGCTAGAAAGGCCATTACAACACCTAGTCCACCGCCCTGAGCCACAAAGGACCTCACACTGATGTAAGAAAAGTCAGAGGAAGATTCTTCAGAATGAAGATTAGGCATCTTCCTCCCATTCATTTTTAACTTTCTAAGCTTTTCCTTCCACATATTTCCTACTGGTCTTCCCATCCCTGCCACAAAGAAATCATCTGAAGACAAAAATCTAAAATGTTCTTAAAAAATTGAAAAAAAACCTACTTGTTTTTATCTACTCAAGTTCTAATGACTAAGGAAGTGCCTTAATTATAAGCATAGATTAACTGCATGGCATCATTACAGGGCTGATTGGGAGTTGGCTGACTGAATTAATTGTATCCCTTACCTTCAGGTTTCTTTAATGTGCAACCTTAATTCAGGCTTTCCTCATTTTATGATGACTGATTCTGGAATTATTAAAAGCATTCTTGTCTATTTCTTTCTATCAAATAACAGGTTTCTACTTTCAACTCTAAACAAGATTTCAATTTAAGAATTTCAAATGACATTCAAATATCTAGCTAATACTAGCTAATTTAGCTAACTAGAGTGTTCTTGTTGGGCAGCCAGGGTAACGCTGGAGAAATTGTGTGTTAAAGAGTAGCAGTTCTGATTGACAAGGTCTTGAGCAAGCATCTCATAATTTTGAATTTGTTCCCTATTTGAGTTAAAAAATAAACCCTGAATATCACATTATTTCGATCTCAAATTACTCCACTAAAATCAAGTCCAAAAACTCAGCTAAAATTTCTTTGAAAGAAGGTCTTTCAGTGGCTCAAGTTCAGCGTGGGTAATAAACCTCCAGGCAAGAAACAATTCTCTAGAAAAGCAAATATTGCCAAGAAAGCTTCCTTCAACCCTGCTGTCAAAGCCCTTTGACTCAAGGCAAGTACCATTGATGCCCCAGATGAAAGCAAAGCAGACTGCTGAAAAGAATAGCAGGCAGAAATAAGGAACTTTCTCACCCAGATGTAATGTTTACATTAGCACTGGCAATAAAGCAATAGGCTCAAGCAGTCCATCATCAGGCCTACTGAGAAAAAGACCTTGGTCTGTAGGCAGCGTACCAGGTATATTGCCATACCCACAAAGAGTAAATCATCAGTTTTACCTGCAAGCATCACAAACTGAACTTTGGCACCTCCAGAGAGGAATAAACTATACTGTTTATCCAGATCAATGCGCCAATTGAGACCTGCAGCATTTCTCCAGTTGAATAAAGATACGGCGCTATTTATGCAGAGGTAATGCACACCACTACTAGTAAGATTCATCCCTGTGATAATTCCAGCTGTATAGGATGAGCTAGATGTATATTAGTGTTACATTAAAAAATTTTAGCAAGGAGCTTATCATTGCCTATCCAAGATGAAGGGATGGCATCTCTACTTTTCCCTCAATTTAAAAAAGGTACTAGGGTGTATGCAAGTTACCATGGGGTATAAGAACGCTTCTCTGTAAATAAGAAAATCTTCAGAATTTAACCTGAAAAGCAGTGCTGAGGGAATCATCTTGATTTGCATCAGCCTGAAAGGAGCACAACACGGTCTACTCCCAGTCCTGCCAGCCCAGGACAGAAGTCTCTTGAAAAGAGTTATTCACCTAGGCTTTATTTCCAACACAACCAAAAAGATGACAATAGTTCAGCCTAATGAACAGACAATTTGTAGAAACTGGAGGCAGGGGGGTGGGGAAGAAATTAAAAATCCTCTCTCTTTCACAACGAACGACAGCACTGATCCAAACACCAGGTTTGGTTTTGAGACTGCTGGCCCAGGGCGTATAGGTGCTTGGAGCTCCCTCCACAGCCCCTGGACCCAGACTTTACCCAGGCATGCTGGGGGCTGCTCCCTCGCTTGCCCCTGGGCTTCACCCTGTGGGACCACGTTGCAGACCACTAGCCTTGTTTGGCAGCTCAAGGGACAACAGGTTTCTACGTAACACTGAAGCAGCTAAAAGGGTTTGTGATAACTGAAGCAACAGAAAGAAAGTGCTTTGGGCAGAAAAAAAGGAAACAGCTGGTGGTGGCAAGGCAGCAGGTAATTTGAGATAAAGCCAGCAGGAGGGAGAGGAAGGATGCTGAGCCCTCGTGTAGCCCGTGGCTGTGCCGGCTCTGCAGCCTGCAGCTTCCCTTAACCTCAGCTATCACAGTTCTCAGCGGAAGCAGAGAGGCTGTTTCTCCTAACTTTACCCCTTAAAAAAACTCTGATGCCAAATCTACCCTGGATTTCTTCTGCAAAAAAAGGCCTCAGAGCTAGAAAACAGTTAAGCTGTGTGGCCTATGCTAGGAATAAAGGAAGAAAGGCTGGGAAGATGGGCAGAGAGGAGATGGTGGGAGAAGCAATGGCTTTGCTAGCTGAGTGATTTGTGGAGTTACCTTGGATATGTCATTCATCCCTCCAAGCTTATCTTCTCACAGCAAGTTGGAGCGATAGCCCTTTTCCTTGAAAAGCAGAGGAAAGGGTATCGCTATGCACTATTGCTCTGCTCCTAGCTCAGATATAGAATCATAGAATCACCAGGTTGGAAAAGACCCACCAGATCATCGAGTCCAACCATTCCTATCAAACACTAAACCATGTCCCTCAGGGTCTCATCCACCCATCCCTTAAACCCCTCCAGGGAAGGTGACTCAACCCCCTCCCTGGGCAGCCTGTTCCAGTGCCAAATGTTGCTTCGGGGAAGACCACAGAGTAAGAAACAAAAAAACTCATTAGCACAGAGAGCTTGTGGGGATTACACAAACATTTCATATTGTACATATTACATATGTACACAAACATTTCATTTTGGGGGTGAAAATAAAGTTGCTGCCAGCAAAACTACCTGTTTACATTATGATAGCCATGGATATATTTGTTCGTGGGTTAAACACCTGAGAATGACTCCTTCTAAACCCACTTATTTTCAAGAAGTCTTATATATTTAACTGTGAGCAAGACTGCCACTCTTAAAAAAACTTTAAAAGAGCATTGTGGGTGTTTCTAATATAAGAGAGACACGAAGACGATCAACAAACCTTCACCTCCTCTAGGCTTTCACCATGCTTTATTTTCAATTGCTTTTCTTCTATAGAGTTTACGCTTTTATTCAGACTTATATAGAATGGTAGAAGAACGCAGGGGAGTTTGAAGCTGCAGGTGAACCCTGATACCTTTTTGAAAGCCCTGATTGCTGCACAAGTGTGACTGTCAGAGCTGACACATTACTGTAGCTTTGCATACTACTTCACAGGCATAAAAAGAAATGAACATTAATTCCCTGTTTCATGGGGATGTTAATCTTGAGCCTTACATCTGAATTATGCCAAAGACATATTTATGGGATTAAATTCTCCTGTCAACTAAACCAGCATAAATCTGGCATAATTCCACGATCTGAGAATCCATTACTAATTAACTGAAATCCCTCCAAATCCAAGGAAATTAATACAACCAAACAATATTAAAAATGAAGTGCATATTTCTCAGCTAATGCAAGTTCTGCACACTTCCTCTCACATGCTGCCCTAAGCATAACCCCAAGCAAAGCCAATAAAATTCAGTCCTAGGTCAAAAACTTCTAATCCCTGCTCTCAGCACTGCAAATCCATGCTTACTACTCTGCTATTCTTCTCTCCAAGTATTACTCACATGGAGCTTGTTTTTAATTAAAAAAAATCAATTGTAATTACAAAAACCCCAGCCCCAAACCAACAGTTTATCTGCCTTATGGGCTTTCTGTAAAAATCTGATATCTTTGGAGGTAACAATGATCTCTTTGGTGATGTTTAGGCATCCCAGCTACGAAACTACATCCAGTGAAGTTATTTTGCCCTCCCATGCATGTTACTAGTTGAAACTTTTCTGCTTTGTTGGGAGCAGCCATAGTACCTAGTTGTCTACAAAGTAAGGTAATTAAGAGGCAACTTTTCTTTACTGCTTTGCAAAAATCACCTGTTGTTATACTAGTTTTTTTTTTTCAGCTGAAGACAACAGTAGCAAATATAAGGAAAAAAAATTACTTACAATTACCTTTCCAAACAAGTGTGCTTCCTCCAGCTTCCCTCCTAAATGATAAAGGCTCTTAGAGTGAACCAGCAAAGCACCTGCACACTATTAAGCACATGAGAGAGAGAGAGAGAAACCTGCTCATGTGCCATGATAAATTACTACCACTAGGACTTAATCAGGAGCATAAGCACCCTCTCAGGCTAGGCCAAAACCCCTTGTTATATTGTGCTGTGACTGTAATGGACTCATTATTAAAAACCTTCCATTGAGAGTAATCATTAGAGGAATATGATAAAGTATTTGATTAAGAGAAAGTCCAATTAAGACATACTTTACTGACTCACTATGAAGCAGCATAAAAGAACCATTTTCAATACCTTGCATATGAATTTAAAAAATCAGATTTTTCCTGATTAATTCTGTTGTAAGAGATGATAAATCCTGCCTTGCCCTCCTCTCCTCCTTTTTAACTTTTTTTTTTTTGGCTGATCATCTAAAGCATCTACTTCTGTTCATTTACTCTAATTTTATTCTGTTTTATCTACTGTTTTATTGAGCAATTTCAATATTCTGGTTTTATATAAGACTTTTCTCTTAGTCAGGAACTGCAGTGTGTAATAATACCAATCAAGGCAGTTCAGTGTGACAAATGTACATCAGAAAGAGACTGCCATGACTTTGAAATATTGAAAGTGACTGATAACATAATGTGTGAAGCAGAATAAATGCATACAAATGGAAGTTTTAGCTGAGCAGTCAAAGTAGGAACTAAATACAGTGTCAGAACTCTGCACTGAAAGCTCTGCATGCGGGTGGTTACAACAGCAAATTACTAAATGCACTTTGCAAGAGTGTTTTATGAATAAAGTGGTGAGCACAGTTCTTCCTTGGCCATATCATTCTATTTTTTCTGCTTGCACTTAGTCATAAAGCAGAATGAAGTCATGTTAAAGTACAAAATCTGGCTCAGGAAAGGCACTTGGTTTTTAAGAAAAGTCATTAAAACTACGACGGCTGAGATCAGGGTTGTGTTTTATTTTGGGCTAACCTAACTTGACTGGCACTAAAGTAGCATATAATTCACATTGTGCAAGCAAGAGTCCCCAACATATCCATATTGGTTCATGTTAGCAAATGCTTCCATCTGTTTTGACACTGCAAAAATCTAGAGTCAAAGTGCACTTGTTTGGGAGCCCATTCTGAACCATTCTAGCTAATGCTAGGGATTAAGTCTGTGAAATATTTCAAGGGAAATTTGGATCAGATTGTCACAGCTTAGTTAACCACACCTGCTGCTTCTGTGTGGGTTTTGATGAGCTGCAACCTTGCACTCCTTACACTTGTGCCAAGGCAAGCTGCAGCAGCACTTTTTTCCTGCTTGGCTTGGGCAGAAGCTCTGCAGCGCCTGCAGCAGCAGAACAGCTGGATGTGTGCTCCAGGTGTCTACGTGCCTGCTTCCCATTACTGAGACCTTTGGGGGCTCTGGTATGCAGTGCAGCCCAGCTGGGTTACATGGTAACTGAAGCACACAGCACAGTTTTCCAAAGCCACTTTCTGTTTATACCATGCCAAACAAAAATCTTAACACAAGCCTTTTTGCAGTTTACTGCTTTAGTTGGCTTGCCAAATACCAAGTACTCTGGGATTTGGACAGAGCTCTTTAAGACCTCACAATACCTCATTCCCAGAGATTTTTTCCCTAAAGTCTACCGAGGTCTCATGCATTCAGAGAGTAAAGCCTTCCTGACTCCTTCACCTTCCAACTAGTCCAATCCTCTCTAACCACAGTGCTCAGACATACTGGGAACACTATCAAACTCCTCCTCCTAGTTTCCACTTGATTGCTTTGGGGAGCAGCCTACCTGATGGGCTTACTCTGAGACACAGCAGAAAGCTTCTCTGGGTAGTTTCCTTAGAGTTTTGACTTTGCTAATCTGTTCTCTCCATGGATCTGAGCAGCAAGGAAAGCTCCGTTTATTAAACCCCCCCTTAATCCTTAATCCACTAGCACCCGTCTTCTCTTTCTAGAGTGCCTCTCCTCTTAGTCCCTCTGCCTCTGCAACTAGCTTACTTCCTCCTCACATCCTATTTCATCAAGAGGAGACACCTCTGCTACAAACCCTGTCACCACTCTTCCTTGGCTCTATATTCTGGAGACTTTCTCTATTTTGGCTTTTTTTTCCTTTCCCTACCTCCAAACATGACTGAGGTTAGCAAGCAAGGTTAGTACCTTCTTTTGCCTACTGGCAATTCAAGGATGGGTGACAAATAGTAGATAGGTGTTTTACAGCAGGGAAAATCTCTGAAGGCTGAGGTAGCCCCCAGTGCAGTAGTTTCACAGAAAGAGGCAACTTTTTTAGCTCAGGTATGAATAAATATCTCCAGTTGTCATATCATCAGGTTCACTATTTAAAAGAGCATATTCTAGCTTTGAAAACAAGCTTTATTTTCAGACATTCCACTTTTATCTGGAAAACAGGACCAGCTGAAGACTAACTTTATGGTCCAGCTAAAGGTTAATTACCTTTTAAGCCAACAAAATAGATTAGGAAGGATCTGTTATTCTCTTCTGGTTTGCTATTCTTGCTCATTTTAACTGAAATAAGTTGGCCAGCATTTTGAACAACTTAGGGCAAGAGCAAGGAACCTTTGTCAGGCAATGCCACTATGGGGTAGGCGAGCAAACCCCTTATTTGTTGTTGCATGACTGGACCCTTCTTATTTCCAGGCAAAGCTCTGCACTAATTTTCCATGCCACTTCAAAGGCAACACTGTTGCTGAACTGAGTTGGAGAGATTAGTTAAACCTGTTCTTCATAAGACCGATATTCATAAACTTAAGAGAAGGTAACCAGAAAACAAAAAAAATGTACTACAGGAAAATATGCATTAGTAGCAAACCTAATATCTTCTTCAGAAATTCATAAAATGGGAAGTTCTTGGAGGAAATTCACTCACTAACTGTTCATTTAGCTTTACTGTCATAGATTTACAACCAAGCAGTTTCAAACTCTGCAGACATGCACTTACTCACTCTATAAAACTTTAAACCACATGAAGAACTCAGCTTAAAATAAATATTGCTTCTACATAGTTGGATGAACAACACTGCTTCCACTGACTGTTCTGCACAGATGTCACTAGGCAATACCTGGTCATTTTACATGCCAAGTCTGAGGTGACTAAGGCTACAGAATTGAATAGAAAGTAGTAAGAAAGAGTTTGCAAAGTGGTATCTACTGGCAATATAACACATTACAATTAGACTGCTTTCTTTGGGGTGGTTCACAGGGAATTAATACACATAAACGGCTTACCTGGCTTGCTTCTCTGAAACTTTGAATGCGGTGCTCTTTCTGAAAGTAAGCATTCATGAGGAAAAGGAGAAAATATGAAGCTGTCTTTTTAATGGCACCTCTTTTCCAATGTGCAGCAACTCCTTCACCACAGCATCATTTGGATGCAGAGGTGCCATCCCATGATGAAGCTGGCAGGCGGTTCTGTGATTCTCATAGCTCTATACTGTATGAATGCAAGATCTAAGGCCTTTTCCTTATGATTTCCTTCATCTCAGTGTTGCTACTTCAAGATCTTTTAACTTATCCCATCAATTAACATTATGGGATATTTTAAAAGCCCACTAATCTGCTTGCTGCCTTTATATGTTTTCATTAATTATCTTCCATTATGTGCACGTTATAAACTTCAGATGTGCTGCAGTATCTTTTAACCCACCTCTTCAGTTAATACTACAGCAGATTAAAAAATTGCTAAAGTCTATGTTTCTGTAGGTGTCTCCATCTCTTTCAACTTCTAATCATGAATTTACTGTAAGACGTGCAAGCACCAGATGTACACCATCAGGAATCAACAAAATCACTTCTCCTGCTCTCACAATGTGATGCGTGGGAGCCACAGCTTCTCTGTAGTCCTATAGCCAGCAGCTCTGACTAGAAAACAAGATGCAAATGGATGATAAAGCTAGGAAACATTTCTGATGACAACGCAGGAATCTTCAAAACCTGCAGCTCTGCATTAGGCGGTTAGTGGAGCAGGATGCAAAAGGACAACATCAGATCATCTGGTCCCCGGGGAACGCTATTAGCAACGTGCTTAGAAAGGATTACAGAACACTAAGCTCAGATCACGTGGTGGTGGGCTTAGAAAAAAAGAAGAGAGAATAATGGTGGGACAAAAGCTTTCTGCTAGGGCTTTATATGAAGTAATGGATGGTATTTTAAAAAATGACAATGAATCTACATGTTTTCTTAAAATCCACTTAAGGTTACAGACCTTCAGCCTGGATTTGGTAGCCTGGGCATGAGCTGTGCAGAAGGTGACTGCTCTGAGGCTCTGCCAGGACAGGCAGCTGGCTGGCTGTGCACACTTCCACAAGGGGAGTTTCCTGACATGAATGACAATTGCAGTTTATCTGACATGAGGACGGGTCAGGAAAAAGTAACGTGAACATATTTTGAGACCTGGTTCAGTTCCCAGTTTCACCCCTACAAGTCATAGAATCATAGAACAACCAGGTTGGAAGAGACCAACCAGATCACCAAGTCCAACCATAAGCCGAACATAGTAACCCCCCCCCCCATTAGACTGTGTTATTTTGGATGGTCAAGAAATATTACATAGGTGAGTTACACCATTTTTTATTTAGTCCCCTGGTTATCTGAGAAACTATCTTGTTATTATGTGCTACTCTGAAGTTAAAGCTTTTAATAACAATGACTATATCTGAATCAATTACGACTGAAATCTCATGTTAGATTGCTCAGAAATCTAGGATTAATTTTGATTTTTTCCTCTCACTACTGTAGTTTCAGGTACATGAACTTGAGACATGATCTAAAGGTAGGCTTTAAGAATTACTTTCCTATTTAAATTTAGGAGCTTGCTTCAAGTCTAATAATTCTCCTGATTTGCAGATTTTTCTAATTTTCTGGAATAAAAAGAAAAAAGTTCTTTGGACAGGGATTTTACTAGTTTCCCTGCTGTATTTTCCAGAATGTTATACATACAGCTCAGAATAATATTTTATTTCTAAACAAATAATTGAGGCAAAGTAAAGTTGAGCCCTTATTAAGGTACCCACCCTGTATTTAATAATGAAAAAAACAATTATATAATTATCGTCAGTCCTCTGCAGGGTCAGGATATAGTCCAAGACTCTTATTTTCCCCATATTTGGTAAAGATAAATCAGGGAATAAGGGATGCTCTCTTTGGTTTTCATAAAAAAAAACCAAACAAAAAACCCCCAGACAACAAAGAGCATTCCCCCTCCTCCTCCCACCCACCAAAAGAGGGGGGGAGGAGGGCAGAATCTCCTCAAAGAAAGGTGTACATAGTCCAAGGGANGATTTACTAAGTGGGAGTCTGAAATGCTACACAATGTCTCTCTTCCTTGCTTCCAAAGTTTTGGACATCTGAAAGTGCAATACTTGCTGCTAGTGATGTGTCTTTAGACTTGCCATGGCGAAATCATTACAAATCTCCACTTCTTTCTCCCTTCAGGACAGAAAAAAAGTGACTGGCCTCTCTAGCAGCAACACAAATTCTTTGCGACCTTTTGTGATTTAACCAAATTCAACCTGAGGTTTCTGCAGAAGCTATGCAGTGGTTGTACACACATTATGCCATTGCATATGTCACCTGTTATAGATGACCATGAGGAGGTATGCAGCTGCTGCTTCTTTGGGCACACACACAACTTTAAGTGTCTGTAAGCTTGTGCTTGGCCAGGGTGAGAGCCATTTGGAGAAACACAATTGATAAACAAGCAAGAGTCTTATACTGTGGGTTGTAAGGACAATCTTGCCTTTTCTTTTCCTATTATCACTATTTTCTTTTATTAGTATTTAAAAGTGAAGTCTTTGGGGCACAACACATGTGGATGCTCTTGTGATATGAGGAATGAAAAACAGCTGCAGCTTGTTTTTTTCAGCAGTACTGGAAGTTGGTAGCTTCTAGTTACTTAAGCGAAGAGCTGGCTGCTGGCCTCTGGTGAGTATGAAATTAGTATTTCCTTTCTCTTTGCCTCTGATGTGCTGTGTGGCCAGGACTGTAGTGCAGAAGAGAGTCAGACAGCAGAAATGTGAGTGGGATCCAAGTGCTTTGCTGTTACTCCCTGCTTGACCTCCACCAAAAGCCAGCCACCAGTGCAGTATCTGAGCCATTGCTACTGCACTGTAGGAGGCTCAGACATCCTACGAAACACTTTTAAAAGAGTTTGCAATTATATTTATACCTCCCAGGGGTACAATGGAAGTTTTAAAGTTTAGGGCTGAAAAGACTCCTTAACAGGTGTCAAATTTAGTGTCAGCGCAGAGTTCCTCATGAATCAAATGACACATCCTCTTCAAACTCTCCTAGGAAATTGGGAAGTTCCTCTTACTATTTCCCCTGTCATTGCTTTGAAAGAAAAATTATATATATATATGTGTGACACACTGCCTGGAGGCTGCTGGTGCTCAGAAGTTTTACTGGCAAAGAAAAGAGGACAGCAATCTACCTGAGCGTAACAACTGACTACCTAATGACACCATCAGATGTGTTTTTCCGCAAAGTGTGAATGAGTTCATTAGGATGCTATGACAGGTTCATCATTCAAATGTTACCCAGGTTATTTTCTATATTATTTGTGCTACAGCCACACACTCATTTTCAGGATGGGCTTGGAGCACCTGTTTTCAAAGAGATTATCAGGCAGGGAGGGACTAGAGGAGCTGCGTGGGACCCCAGTTGGCCACTCTGCCGTCCCAGTACAACAAAAAGCCAATCTCATTCTGCAGTCAGACCACTCACTGCTGCTCATGTCCTTGTTTTGGCCTAGAAGAGATTTTATGCATTTGAAAAATGTAGGTCTTGAAGAACAGTTTCTTTACTAGTGCTTTCGGTTGCTTACCCTTCTGCACTAACCCATACCTACACGAAATGCAAGTTTGCAGACAGCACTAAGCTGGGTGGAAGTGTTGATCTGCTGGAGGGTAGGGAGGCTCTGCAAAGGGATCTGAACAGGCTGGACCAATGAGCAGAGTCCAATGGCATGAGGTTTAACAAGGCCAAATGCCGGGTCCTGCACTTGGGGCACAACAACCCTATACAGAGCTACAGACTGGGAGAAGTCTGTCTAGAGAGCTGCCAGGAGGAGAGGGACCTGGGGGTGTTGGTCAACAGCCGACTGAGCATGAGCCAGCAGTGTGCCCAGGTGGCCAAGAAGGCCAATGGCATCCCAGCTTGTATCAGAAACGGTGTGACCAGCAGGTCCAGGGAGGTTATTCTCCCTCTGTACTTGGCACTGGTGAGACCGCTCCTTG
>WAAB01014586.1:0-126235 GCA_013389865.1 Piaya cayana | reverse complement strand
TTTAGGCTGCATATTAGGAAAAAAAAATTCACAGAAAGGGTCATTGGGCACTGGAACAGGCTGCCCAAGGAGGTGGTTGATTCACCTTCCCTGGAGGTGTTTAAGGCACAGGTGGACAAGGTGCTGAGGGGTATGGTTTAGTGTTTGATAGGAACGGTTGGACTCGATGATCCGGCGGGTCTCTTCCAACCTGGTTGTTCTATGATTCTATGAAATGCTTTTTTTGAAGGCATATTGAGATTGCACTTTGAACAGTACAAATTTTCTGATCAAAACCATTTTATTCATCCCCAGAATGTTAGATTTCTATGAGTCTGGAAAGAATAATCCTGTACAAGGTTTCATCTTCTGGGGGGAGGACTGGAATTAATTTTGTTAAAAGCTCAGTAAATATGAATGGATTTCCAAGTGGCATGCATTTTGCCACACTCTCCACTAATATTTCACTGTACAGAAATTGCATTTGTAAGAATAATTCTGATTTTATGTACCATCCGTTCAGGCATTTGGGAGTACTCAGTCTTCTCTCTAAGTGGCACAGGTACTACCTTAGACTTGTAAAATTATAAACACAATATGAACCAATGCAAGCAAGTGTACTTCAATGGCAGTACATTCCTATATGACACTTGCTTAATGGCATAAATTTAAAATCCAGCAAATATTGAACCTTTTGTGTTAATTTAGATGTAGCCTAATATATAAACATTTTCTCTTTCTGGTTCTTTGGAGGCACATTCTGTAATGGGAGGACTGCATTCTATGCAAATACACAAGCACTAGCTGGTAGCAGCAGTTTGATGCTTGGAGCAGGGAGGCTGACAGCACTGGCTCTGCACACCATGATCAGGGAACTGCAGCTTGTGTGCTTCTTCAGTGTCATGACTATTAGACAACCTACTGGTCATCAGCTTACATACATTCCAAACACAGGTACACGTCCAAGAGGACCATCGCTGCAGCCTTTGTTCTCACAACATTCTCCGTTGTTTCAGGATTCTTTTTAGCACCTCAAAAAACTGCCTATGGTATAAAGGGGCATGCCATCACCATCAGTTAAGGGAGGAAATGACATTAGGGAATTTAACTTTTGCAAGGCCCTGGATATGTTTTGATGGTGCCGCAACATTTAAAATTGATTGCAGGTTTAATGCCTTTCTTAAGTAGCCTAGCTGATGGGTAAACTCCCATAGAGACTGGACTACCTCGTATAGTAGGTGAATATCATTGCTGTCCACAAAGGCCACAGTATTTTGCATGTGTTAAGCCCCTGGGGAGCAACATAGCAAACATCCCAAACAGAGTGTTTTGGGAAATCCTGAATGCCTAGACTTTACTACAGCATTATCTTAACTGCAGCCCATGCCCAACAGCATTGGAGAGAAGGGGTGGGTGTTTACACCTCTCCCTCTTTTCCTCTTTCTCTAGGAATCACCTGAATTTTCAGAAGAGGTAATGTAAAACCTTAAATTCATGCCCATGCTCCCTGCACTGAGACCAAAATCTCCTGTGTGCTTTCCAGACCTTTTACAGCTACACTCTAGTGATTTAACACTGTGCAGCTTTTGGATTTATATGAAATTTCTTAAAAGAAAAGCCCTGTATTTTCACAGAAATATATTTATTTTGGGAAAGATCAATAAATGCCAATATATTTCAAACCAGTTCCCTGTTGCATTAAAGAATGTGAAATATTCATGTGAACATTTGCTAACCCTACCCAGTGAAATCTATTTCCCTCTCTAGCATGCAGTCTGCAACAGCTGAAGGTTGTTCAGTCTTCATTAGGAAGAAAAGTAAGGATGATTTGTGAAAACCACATGGAAGTAATCTTAAGGAATGGTACTGAAGGGTTTTTAGAACAAAACCTTGTAAGCTACCTTGTAAGCATGCTTTCTCTTTCGTGTGTTTGTTTCTTATATTGTATTTCACAGCTTCAAACTGTAAACCTCTATTTATGAACATAATTAGAAGTGCAATATAATATGCTTTCATAATACAGAAATAAAAAATGAAGGGGCAGCACACATTTTCAGAAAATATATGTCTCGGGTTCTCTAAATTCTCCAGCAGGTAGCATCACTCCTAGCAAATTCCAGTTTCTATGTTCCACCATTGCTCTTGATAATGTGCGGAGTTACTTTTTCATCAGTGCTAAGTTTTGTGTATCCACCCAGATCGTCCTGTGGTCCAATATCCCACATATAATCTCTTTCTTCATCCACCTGAACTCTGATAACTACAGCAGGGAATGGAAAATGAGGAAATATGAGTTCCCATGATCCCCAATTCAACCAGGGAAAAACACCCGACCCTGGGGAATTCATTTAAGTCTTCTTGTGCTGTGAGTTCCCTGTGCATTAAATGGAAATGGCATTTACTATCCACTGAAAGATTCTAATATTTAAATATTGCTCTGAAGATCTTCAGATAAAAAGGGCTATATATGTGCAAATTTTTATGCTTCTTTCTGCTTTTATACACCCTCAAGATATAATAATACACTGAAATGCTGAAATTTTGTTATGAAATAGAATTGTACTTGGAAATGTCAGGCCTGCACAGATCAGTGATCCAGAAGTTGCTAAAGGCAGTGTAGTGGAAGAAGATATAACCTAACCTCTCCAGGTACTGAATACTGTGACGAAGATGATAATCACTTACCAGAACTAGCTGTGACCATTTCTCCCATGTACTGGGAACTGTAACAAGTATATAAATGGTGTCAGAAACAGTCCCTAAGGGGTGGTTTGGGATATATCTGCCTTGACTAGGAGGGTGGTGGCAGCAGGGATGAAGAGTGCTCAGCTACGCAGGCATGAGCCATGCCATGCCACTTGGCAGGTTCAATGTACTTAGTAATAAAGACACAACCTACAAAACTCCCCTATGCCTTCAAATTTTTATACTCAAGTCTACATGGGTAATGGCCTGAAGAGAATGACTTAACACCTTGACTAGCACCTGAGATCTCTAACAGCTGGGAGCATTTCTTAGGAAGATTACTGGAAGAAATTTTATTCCTTTGCTTTGCATGGAGACCCTGAACACTACTGAGCCAGAAATTTTTAGCAGAGCCAGTCTGGTCATGGCTAGGGCATTAAGGGATTAGAGTATTCAGTAAATAATTGCCAATAATGCTAGTTGTAATAAATAAAGCAAATATAGGTTTCATTACAATTAGACTTTTCAATGATCCTGTGAGCTTTCGTATTAGATTACTGTTATGCCAGCACAAAATTTAGCCAAATCACTCATAACATAGAACAGATTCAAAGAATTCAAGTTTTTGTTCATGCAGTATGTGTGAGCAGAGAGTTATTATTCTGAATCTGTATAGTTTTACTTATTGACTACTTTTTTTCCCCCTGCCTCATTCTATGGACTGAAGGCAAAAGCAATAGCCTGAATGAAGCATATTCATATGACATAGTGGTTCACGTTCATTATAGTGACCACTCAAAAGAAATTCTATCACAGCAACTGTAAAATTTTGTTATGCACGTCTAACAAAAACCATTAAAAATTGGGTTGAGAGAATAGGCTCAGAATAAGAAAAGATTATGAGATTAACCCCACATCTTCTCCTACAAGCCCAATGACAGGTATTAAACTTTTAAAATATTTGGTTGGTTTTTTACATTTCACACTTATCTTGATTTATGAATCAATACTAGAGTGAAGCATAAACACTGCAAAGGCAAAATGCAGGCAATTGATTTAGCATTTCTGATCCTTGTAGAAACACAGTAGCAGAAGCATCTCTAGATATCTCACTTTTGTGGTCCAACAGATAGATTAGTATTGGGATAAGCACCTAAGATTCTGGGTACTAATATAAGTCTTTTTACTGAAACACCTAATGTTCTTTTTCATCCCCTTCAGTTTTCCTCTCAGTGTCCAAGTTTACTTTTTTCTCTTTAAGAAAAGGCTTCTGTAATAGGAAGTGTTGAGTTGTGCTGTCCCTCCATAAAAAATGAATCAACTCTTTCCCTGTTTTCCTGCTAAAACAGTTCAGTCTCATTAATGTTTTCCAAAATTCGAGTAAAAGCAACATCAATTATTTTTAGTGCAGATCCTAGGAAGGGGAGTAATACTATGTCTCCAAGGAAATGAGTGCCTACATAAGAAATTAAGTGGATTGTAAGTACAAGACATTTGACCCTCACAGAAAATAAAATTAAAAGAAGGATCCAGACCTCAGAAACACCTTCTTTTAGGAACTATTCTTCCTCTGAAGCCTTACCTTTGTGAGAAAACATCTCGGTAGGGACTTCCATGCTGCAGTGCAATCCCATATCCTCTGTCTGCAACAGTGTTCCCAACCGTGTAAAAAGAACAGTCTGCGTCGTTGATGGCCACATACTCCAGTACCGCTGCGTCCCATACAAAGGCATAGTTCCCATATTTCACCTGCAGTAGACAGAGGAAGAGCTCAGACTACAGACTGTCAAGTCCAAAAGATGCTCAGTGCATGTAAAAATGTTACAGTTTTAGCACAGTCTGTTCCTCAAAGAAAGTGAAGTTTAGGTGCCCAACAGCTGTCAGTACAAAACGTGCACTGTGACTGGTACTGTGCAGTGCTTTGGCTGAGCACACCAGCAGAAATGGAAGAAATTTGATCTGAGAACAACATTCCATCAGTGAAACATTTCTGTGCAGGAAACCTGTACTGTCCTTCTTCAGGGAACAAAGCAAACATCAGACTCCTTCCATCAATGCCAAAATCTACCTCAGATCCCTCCTCATTTTTTTTCTTTGAGCTGTTAAAACAACCATTTAGAAGGAAGGTAGGTATTCACATTTAGAGAATTGTGGGAGGGTAGGTATGCAGATGGAAGACCACCATTCAAGATGGTCCACATTTCAGTTATGCTTCAGGTTGCACTGGTGGCACGAATGCCCATCTGCCTCTTGGGTTTTGTGTGTGATTGTGGGCAAGATCATGTGAACTAGATTTTTGGTGATTATTTTTCTCAGCCTGAAGAGTTTTCATATATCTTCAAAGACTTCCATTCAAAAAGATCATGTAAGCCATTTTAATTAGTTGATTAAAATAAATCCAAAATAACTCATTATCTTGAAAAGATTTTAAAGTAACATTTTACTATCCATTCACATTTGAAAAAGATTAATATTTTTCTTTTTGTTTAAATATATGGGATGTATACAAAATTTCAGCATTTATTCAGAAGCAAGCTCTTAAAAACAGAAATTCAGTTCAAACTAGTCCTGCCCTATTTCAGTGAATTTCCACTTCCTAGTCAAATCATATTTTCCTGAAAAAAACCCCATAATCTCTAGCAGCAATACCAGACCTTTAATCAGTTTTCTGTTTAATCAGTCTCTATGTCAGATCTGGAGAATCACATTGCTTTTTTCCTGACCCTCTGCTTGGCTTCACTCAACACTTCCCCTGTGCTGTATTTAGCCAACTAAGCTGTAAAACTAGGCTGCAGCCATTGACTTTGTACATCTAATGGGAATAAATATGTGACAGCTAAGTGAAAAGTAAACAAAACACAAAAAGGCCATCTGGGGCCAGGCAATCCAGAGAGAATTCAAAACCAAGCCAGCATATCAAAATAAGCAATGTCAGTACATCATTTAGATTAGGCTTTGACAATGTAGATTATGTTTTTAAAGACTGTTTACATATAAAAGCTACTGAAGCAAGCCACACTGGCTGCTTGCTCCCAAGATGTAGTGCACAAGGAATGACTGTATTTGGGACACATTCCTTTTCATGCATAATCAATCTGAATTAGACACTGCAGGCCTGGAAAGGGAATACTTCGTATTTCCATTCATAGGCACAGTACAGGGAGGATTTGTGCAGATTTTGGAGCAGAAAGGGAAACGTTATCTGTGGACACTGAATGATTGGAAAGATTAAAAAAAAATCTTTTCAAAACACACTCAGACACAAATGCTCAACTCTGTCTGTTTTAACCTACAGGTTCTGAAAACGGTCAAGATTTTTTCTTTTTGCCTCCTAGTGGAGTTTCATGTCCATCTAAACAGCCAGAGAATAAGAGCTAGAAGTAAACTCACTGTTAACAAACCATACAACTTGTATGCCTGTCTTATAGGCACCACAATTCACAGAGCTCTTCCTACCCTGGGTTTGCACCGGGGCACTTACTCTGATCTTCCTACAAACATCACTTGGCTAAGAAATAGACAGCAAGACTGAGAAAAAAGCCCTTTCTAGGAGCATTTAAAAGGACAGTGACTCAGCCTGAAAGAGAGTCCTAATGTGCAGGTAGCAAGGGAGGGAAATTGTAGGCAAAAGCAGAATATTAGAGGGGGTAAAATGATTCCGGAAAAGGATGAGATGGGCTTTCCAAACACAGGAATTATGGAAAAGTGGGGCTCAAAAAGTTAATTAATTTTACATGTGGGGATATAATCTTTGAGGTGATGGCAATAGCAGGGGGTTACATTTTGGCACCTGCTTTTGTCCTAACCCAAACTATTAACAACCTAGCACAGTAAATTCACCTAAGTGCTTGTAAAGAGACATAGCTGCTCAGCTGGTCAGGAAAAAACTGCTTGATTTGGCTGATTTGCTGTAAAACAACTTGCAGTGAGAATACATAAAAGTGGTAAAAGCACTTACTGTCAATAATACCTGTGATGAAGTGGTATATGTAAGATCCTTACAGCAGACATAATAATACCACAGTTCAGGTTCCCACAAAGTTATTACTTTTTATAGATAAGATCACAATGAGCCTCAGTTACAGTGCATGGGGCAGGAAAGAGATTGAAGACCCAGGAGGGATCATCCCAGCCATCTATTTTCAAGACATGATTTCTCCATACAATAAAATACATCTTAGCATTCTTGCCCTATCTATTTACAAATCATATCCACAGAGCAAGCCTAAGTTGCAATTGTCATGCCTGCAACCACTTTCTTTATGGAACTACTCAGTCTGATAGTTTCATTGCTGCTTAATATATTTACTAGTTTTTTTAAAAATACCTGTCTTATGTCATTCCTAGTTATTTTTCCTTGTGCAGGTCTAAATACTCTCACTTTGAGGCTAACACCTTTCAATTATTGATGAACCTTTCTGTTACTTAGCTCAGCTGGATATAACTTTCTTTAATCTCTCCTTGCAAATCTATCAGTTCAGTCTTCCCATTAGCAGTGATTCTTCTTTTGAACTGTCTCCAATTTTTAATTTTTGTATATGAGAAAACCACCTGTCTTGCTAAAAGAGAATTAGTTATCTGGCAGCTCAGGGGGTTTATGATTCCCTTTTTAGCATACCCTTCTTCTGAGATTCATAGCCTAAATTGCCTGCCGATGGGTCTTTCACACAGCTTGAAACTGGTTTTAGCCTAAAGATCTAAGAATAACATTTTGCTAGAGTACAGCATATCTGGAACACTGCTTATATTTTACAGGGTTGCACCTAGTAGCAAGGGGTAGCTGAAAAAGGGGGGTGATGCTGTGCATGAAAGGAGAAGGCAATTTCAGAACTAAATATTAATTAAAGACCTATATCCTTCTTTCTTGCCCTCTTACTATGAGAAGCCTCTGTTTTGTAGCTTTGCAGTCTTCCACTTTGGGCCTCAAAATGAACAGCAAAAACCCCAGCTCTGCATTATGAGTGAAAGTTAAGGCGCTTACAGTCAGAAAAATATGGGGACTAAATGAAAGCAAAATCTCCTTGCAAAAAGAAATGGTTCTTTGTAATATAGCTCACTACTCACAGAAGATCTGCATCCCTAGTTCTACATTTCCACATCATTATATTGGCATTTTGTGTTGAGATAATAACATTTCAGGTAGCAAATCTGAATGCTGTTCACGCATGATAGCGCAGCCCAGGATTGCCAGGGAAGCTTTTGTAGGAGGGCAGTGTATTATCATTCAGCAGCAACCCCAGCTTTCCAGTCAGTGAGGGCAGGGAGAAATGACACCTCAGTCTCCTTCCCTGTGGCATCCTGCCCGTCACTGTGGCAGAGGCTAAAAGACTTTTGGAGTGGCAATATGGACTATTGGCATAGGAAGGAAAAAAAAATTACAACCAAAATTAAATCTGTTAGTTGTTCATCAGGGCATTTTGAAGTCATGCACTACGCTGGTTTTTAAGTGAAACTGGGAGGTACGGTACCAGATAGAAATGCTTGACCTGTCTTCACGGTTTCGTGAGCAATTCCAAAGGAGTTACCATAAAAAGAGCTGTTACACAGAACAGGGGCTGTCAGCACATAGATGATAAAACTATTTCTATAAGGCTGTTATATTTCTATTTTCTATCACTGCACATTTATGAGATTTTTATTTGCTGAAGCCCTGCCTGTAGATATTAGTTAAAATTTATCTTTGATGACTCCACCAAAACCAGCTGAATTATATGAGGAAAGCATTTAAAGCCATTACACTGTTGCATATGCGCATATTTTATGCCAACACTGATGTGGGTAGTATTTCTTCTTACAGCTAACCTGTTCATGCAGAGTAGGTTGAAGAGTGTATTTGTGTACAATTCCAGCATTCTAAAAATGCATTTTTTAGGTCTAGAAAATCATAAATTTCAGAAAAAATTAATTGTAAGTAAACAACAATGAACTACTGCAATTTTTCATACTTGAATTCTTGAACAATATCTTTCCTGCATTTTAAATTCCTCTTTAAAAAAATACAAAGAATCCTCATGAAAGAAAAAAAACCTCCATACACAACAGACCACAGGTTAAACAGAACTAACAGTTATTTTTCCTACAGACCTCTCTAAAATATTCCATCATACATAAAATGTGTTATTTGCTATAAAAACAATGCAAATTTTGAGGCTAGGGAATTCTTAAGTTTCAACTCATTAAAATTATATCAATTTCCTGGAAGAAAATCTGGACAGTATTATATCATTCTGATGAAGCCCATTTTGTGAAAACACTGTGTCTACACCCCGTGATGCTTTTTCTGCTTGTTTCCATTATGAGTCAGCCCCCCTCCCTCCCCTCTGAGTGCTGCACACCTTTCCCTGCCACTGCAGCCGTCAGTTGTACTTTAGCCAAGAACACATGAACAGAAATAAGCTCTTCACTGCACAGCAGTAGTGACTCCAGCTCTGACCTAAAACCAGGCAAGGACATTGATTAATCACCTGCTTCATGCAGTACTTTGAGGGTCATGTTCTCCAATATGGACCATTCCACTGCACTGACTACACAAGGGAAATGCACCATCCCTAATTGCCTATCAGTGTGGACACGAGAGTAGCCTACATAAATACCAAGATTTTTAACATAATCTTTGCATATTCAGCAAGCAGGCAGTAGCTGCCAACTGCAGAGGTCTGTACTCCGTCCTATAAAACAGCTTCACCAAGGCTGCTATTACATGAGGAATTAAGAAGGGGGAATAAATTGAGCAAACATTTGCAAATACCTGAGTGAGAGCTAATACCTACAACGTGGATACTGTATACTGAAATGGGAAAAGGCCAAGGTAAAATTTGTGGTGGAAGCTTAAATTTAGATTTTTGTGTTGTCAAATGTTGCCAAACAGCTTAATGGCATTCGTAACGGAGATTTTTTTAGCAGAAGGGAATGGAAACACATTTGTGCCTGTAAACCTCTTGCAAGAGATCAATAAAGTTTCTGTTTATCAGACTGAAGCAGAAGTCAGATCTTCTGCCTTGAGAGAAATACTACTTTGCACATTTGTTTTCCTCCAGGGACACAGGTTTCAAGTTTTGGTTTTGTTAACAAAGGCCACCATTCTGGCTAACTTCTGTTTGGATCCCAGTGAAATAAAATCTCACATTTCAGTGTTGTTGTATAAAATTAAATCCACTAATTTAGAGTTTTCTCAAGACTACACTTTCTGTAGTTCTGAAGTACAATGTTGGAGCTTCTTGCCTTGCAACCCCTTGCAGGCCAGTACTTGTGGCTGAACTGCATAACTTAAGAATGAAATGCAATCGTGTAATCAGGGAAGCAGAATATGGATCTGTCTGACAGCTCTTTGTGGTGCATGTTGAAAATTGGATTCCTATGGTGGTATTAAAATTTCTATGCAAATAAAGCTATATTCAGTCACCCAGGCAAGCAGCTAATTTACTCCTCCTCTTACTACTACTACTACTACTACTACTACTACTACTACACCACCATTTAGGATGTGATTTTGCAGGATCTGTAGAAAGCGACTTAAATTCAAGGGGTACAATTTTACAAACAGTGACACTTTTTCTTCATGCTTATTCAAACTGAAGAGTGCTGAATCATTTCTATAAGTGTTATAGAGCTAGTGCCCAGGAGAGAACAGAAGCAGGAAATGAAACTCCCGTAAGCTTAGAGTAAGAAAAAAGAGGTTTGAAATCCCAGCCTCATCTCCTCCTCAGTATGAAGTTTATCTGTCATTACATTGTCATATCAGCTTCAATGGCATTTCTATTTGCTCCAGATAAAACGTCATCTGGAAAAGCATTAATTTCTCATATGCAGCCTTCCACCAAGTTCTTGAGAAAAGCCTCACAGTCACACATTTGCTTGTTACACTGGGGAGACCTTGAATAATTTATCTGGAATTAGAAGAACTGCTTAGGTATGAGAACTCTGTAATGACAGGGAGCCTTTGTGTTAGAATGTTTCCAGTGCTTAGTGCATTCATGTTTTGCCACAGGTAATTAAATGCATCTTGTAAGAAAATAACAAGTAGAGCAAAACAGAGTTGAGGCCAATCAAAGGTACAATTTCTGAGGTCCAGAATTGAACACAGTATTCAAGGTGTGGCCTCACCAGTGCTGAGTACAGGGGCAATGAATCATAGAATCATAGAATCACCAGGTTGAAAAAGACCCATCCGATCATTGAATCAAACCATTCCTATCAAATATGAAGGTTGTATACAAAAATGATATTAAAGAACTTCAGGTTCCTCTAAAACTTAGATCTGTCGTAGCCAAACTGCAGTCTCAAGAATGAAGTAAACTGAAACCAAATGTCACTAATGCAACTCCCCCTTTCTGATGTATTCGTATTTTTGTGGCAGCCAATTCCCAACAGAAAATCATTTAAGTAAGGAAATGTACACAGATCAATCCTCTTAATTTGGTTGAAAAACTAAAATTCTGTAGATTAAAGTATTGTGGAGAAGACAAATTCAGGTGAATTTAGAGAAGCAGCATCCTTCTTTAAATGAAATCAATCCAGTATGATACTAATCGAAGGGTTCTTGTCCCTATTCCTTAGAAAAGAAGCAAAGTTGACCTAACTGCAATTCTTGGGCAGCATTCTGTATTCAAAGAAATACTTAGTGAATACCAACTACAAGGATAGAAAAATCATCAAAAGTCAAAAAACTACTCATCAAAACTATTCATCATCTGAAAAAGAACTTGCACCACAAGAAACTTCTTCCCAAAACTACCGATGTTACTGAAAAATCCTCCAGTAAAAGCTCATTTGAAATAATACAGTTTCACCTTAGAAACTTATTTTAAAGAAACTGACTTAACTTTCAGTTTTTTTCATGTTCTTGTACAAAACCTCTAACCACTTAATAGTGGTAACAGGATTCAGGATGTCCAACTAATCACACAAAAGAATTTAACTACCTTCTTTTGAACCAATTATCCTCTTCTCAGATAAGCATCTCCTGCCCAGGTTTGGATCTTGCTAACTTGGTAATGCAAACGTAGACACAACGTTTTGATGGTCCAAAATAAATGCTTCCCAGCCTTTCTTTGCCCTCCCTCTGAAATTACATTGCACAACAATTTAGCATGTTTCCCCTCATTTTGGTACTCTGCAGGAGACGAGAAGCATTAACTGCTGGCAACCTACATTGCACCTCACAAGTTTGGGCTGAGGCAGAAAGAAACAGCTTCAAATCAAATGTTCAGTGCTTCCACATCACTTTGTTTTCATATGGATGTCAGTGGTCTTCAAAGCTACTTCTTCCTCTGGAATACCTGCAAGAAACCGTCAATCGTTTCTAGAAGTGAATCTTGCCCTTAGGCACAGCACTTCAAGTGGCTGCAGAAACAGACTGAGATTTGTCCCAGCCTCTTAAGGTTTATTCCTTTTAGTGATACCTTTTCCCCTTTCCCTGAGAGTTCAGAAAGGTGTTTTTAACTAAGCGCTTCTTTCAAGCTGTAATATCAGGCTGCTGCAAAGACCAGCACTACAGAGGGTTTCCAGCAAAGCACTCTGGAAAAGCTCCGCAGAGAAATTTCGGCCCTATGGTGTTTCCAGGAAAAGCAACTATTTTAAGCCAAATCAGCTCTCCTGCAGGGATGTCAGTCCCTTCCAACCACGTGCCCCAGATGGCAGGTGCTGCACAAATAAACCTGCCTGGATACCCAGACCAGTGCATTGTTAACATGTGTGTTCCTAGCAGCACCACACCAGCTTTTGTCACCAGCTTGTCATGTTTTAGGAGACTACTCTCCTGAAAGCATTTTAATTCTTGGGCAAAGGTGCTTTGAACTCCCAGGAAAGGAAAACATGACAGATCTGAGCTAAGGAGGCTTTCTCTTTCTTTTGCAATTTAGAACTCGTGGAAAACATCAGGAGCTGCGGGGAGACGAGTGCAGTGGCATTTTTTTACTCAGTTCAGACTGCCTGGCTTCCTATCAGCATGCTGATAACTGAGAAAATGACACAACCTAACAAGTTGTTAAATACTGTTCCTGTAGTTCTCTTAAAATCTCTCTGCTGCTGCCCAACACACAGCAAGCTGCCAGGGGGAGCCGTGTTCCGTGGTGAAAACTACAAGCAGCACATCTGCAACCCAACAACACTCAGCATTTCGTGGCCACCAGGTTAGGAAGTCACATTCCCTGTATAGAATAATTAGTACTCTTAGAGAATAGGGTTGCAGTCATTCATAATGCACAGCTAAGCCTCTGCCAGGCAAGCAAGTGCAGGTAGAGGAGCAGGCACCTGAATTCTTTATGTACAAAAGAAAGAAAAGACGTAAGGAGTAGCACCCAAACCAGTACAACTTATGCATTTGAGCACCTTTCACATCTAACTATTTTATATGTTTATTCCAAGTTTAATTTCAGGTAATAGTTGGCATTTACCATCCTTATGGAGTCAAATACTTATAGCCCCTGTTTTAAAGTGTAGACAACTTAGTTCATCTCTGATTACAAATCTGCAGGCAGTTCCATTTATCCAAGGGTATAACATTCATTTTGCTCACCTTTGTAAATAGCAAATGAAGTGCAAGTCATAGACTCTCATTATATTTGTTTCTAGTTCATCCTGACCTGCCCACACAAAAGGCCAGATGTCAGAAATGAGTTTACAGTTGACAGAACTAGGAAACAGCCGCCAAATATCAACTAAAACAAAAAAAGTGTGTTGTGTAACTATCACTCAATACATTATTGTGTTGGAGGCTTCCTTCAGGACTGATATTTTTCATGGAAGATTTCTAATCACTTCTTTCTCCTGAAATAAATCAACACAGATCCCTGGGCAGTACACTTGAAAGAAAACCACAAAGATAATGTTAAATATAGAGGTTTTGTTTAATTAAAGTAATAAATGGAGATAGACAGAAACTAGTTATCTTTCTGCGTAAGAAGCTTCAAGATTTTGAATTAAAGAAATGTATCACAGATTTTGGGACCAAAATCAATAAAAAAAATCCAAACTGGAGAATATTTTAATTCATAAAGCTGTCATCAACCTGAATTATTTTCCTTGCAGTGGATTAACATATCAAAATGGAAAAATATTTTGATCAAATTTAATAGGTCAATATGGAAATATCCTGTCATGACATGATGACAGTTTTTGGGATTTTAAAGGTAAATAATGTTTTATAAATGTATCNTTGTAGAGAGTAATGAGGTCTCCTCTCAGCCTCCTCTTCTCCAGGCTTACCTAGCTTCAGTTTCAATTACTGTAATATTCTAGTGGATAAATCCCTAATGACATTCACTCTGGTTTACTTGATCTTTCTTTATAGGCATCTTAAATAAATACAAACATATATAAACAGAGTCATTAATAAAATAACCAATTGTATTTCCCGCTTCACTCTCGATTTCCTGCAAGTCTGTTAAGCCATGGAAACTTCTGTCTCCTTATGTTTTGCCCAAGTCTCTCAGATTCAAGCTTCAACAAAATATCCTGTGAAACCTCATTATAACATAATCAAGAAGAACAGCTCTTTGATAAATATACAATGCAATCAGTCAGTCTTGTTTATTTTCTTAATTTGACTTGGATGTGTCTACCCTGTCAATGATGTTCCTTTGAAAAATATAATAAAATTGGTTTACATTCAAATACTTTTTCTAGTTCTAAGACATTAATAAAAATGCCAAGGTGTCCTTGAGATGAATAATGAGAAAAGTGGAGTTAAAATATTCATGTAATGGAAAAAATAACGGTACAGGGGGTTTTCAATTTTAATCATGATGATACAATGCAGTCAGTTGATTTGCCTTATTAAAATGAAGTAGCATTTCACCTAGAATTAGGAACCTCAATTGAGATTTTCTTAGTTAGACAATGCACTTGCAAATCAGATATTTGTGCATGCAGTGTGGACAGCTAAGTGCCCAGCTGATGTATGACAGTAAATACCTTAAGTGAATAAAATAATTTCATTGATTAGGACCAAAACATAGGAAAAGAAAATGAAACCCACAAGTGGTGTCATCATAAAATCATGCATCACACTTGACATTCCAGCACTTCACCCAACATACATCAAGTATTATCTAGCATCTGTGTAGGGATACCTTCAAAATTGCCACTCCCAGGTTAGGAAATGTAATCTCATTCAGTATCTTATTATTTATTTTAGTAAAATGCAAACTGGACCTTGATTATAGGAAGAATAAATATCTAAACTAATGGTTAATTTTTAGTTTCGTTTATATCATAACCTAACTTAATAGTAACTTCTCTTTTACAGAACTGTGCCATGAGAGGGATAATACATCAGACACTTGTACTAAATGAAGGGAAGAATTGCAGGTTTTCTCTGGCTTTGGAAGAATTAGACAGAAGCCTGAGTGCTTCACTGCACCTGGGTACACATGAGCTCCCACTACAGTGGAGAAAGTAGAGAATGGGCCTTAACTGGCTGACAAAGCAAAAAATAGAAAGGAATCTGTCCCAGGTCTATTGCACTGACATGCTCCTCATTTCTTCAGTATAGATTTTTAAAAGGAAAACAATGAATATTTTTTTCTTCACTTGCTTGGGGTGATATTAAAGGATGCTACACAGCTGCTCACAAATTGGAGATACATGCCTGACCAAGTTTTCCGGAAAAGTAGCTGCATGCCTGCATCTGTACAAACAACCCATACAAAGGGATATGCAGCTGTGCAGTGCTCTGTTTCTAGATACATCTCATTTCTGTGTTCAGTTATATTAAAATATCATGCGTAATGCAACTGCACACAGGTGGGTTATTCTCAAAACACGATCCCTTCAGACACAAATGGAAGGTATAATTCTTACTGATGGACATGTACATCAAGTCCAGTGTAGCTCCATTGCTATATCTTTCATCTTAAATTTCAGAAAAAGTTTAATTCACAAGATGTATACAAGAAAGCAGAGGAAATACAATGCCAGGAAAATATAACCTCTTTTATATTATACATGACATATCTATGAAGAGTGTATTTTATTGTAGCTGAAGAAGATAAAACCTCAATAATACTTTCTCTTGTCTAAGTTCTTTCTACCTGTACTTATTCTTTTTGTCATATTTCAAATTAGTTAGAGCCCAAGAATGCAAGTTCAATGGGAATCTAAGGCCTAGTAGAAGCATCTACATTTGGCAGTTACTGAATAAGAAGTAGCCATTTCAATTGACTTACTCCATACCTACACCGGACACACACTCGGAGCAGAACCTAGACTTAGCAATATTCAAGCAGAAAGAACTGAGAGATAAAACACAGACTTGTAAAGGCACAAAAGATGTCAAGAACATAATAAAAAAAAATTCTACAGATTGAGTATAATATGATAAAGGTCAAGTCAAAACTTCAGTCACATAATGGACATAAAACTTGTCATAGGTTGTTAGGAACACCTTAAAGCTTACAAATTTTATAGAATAGTAATAAGTAAAACATATTGAAAGCCATATGGGATGTGTGCAATACAAATAATGAAAAGATATGATACAATTTGACACAGTATCTGTCAAAAAGTGCACCACGTAAAACTCTATGGGGACAGAAGCAAATCTACCAGGCCTAGGACTACTACTAGGAAGGAATTAAAACAAAACCTTCTGCACGTTTCACAGTTATTTGGATGCAATTTGTCTTTGTTCACCTAGAAATAGATTTGGATGTTATATAATTTATGACAAATAATTCTCCTATGAGATTTTCCCATCAAGTTACTTGCTTCATTTTCCCTCCATGTTACTGGGTTCATGAGGTCTGTAACAGTCAAATCAGCTTCTAAACTGCTGGATGCAAATACAAACAGAGCTGAAGTTGACCAACGACTGTTTTCAATGGATGCCAAATCTAAGCTAATGATTTCTCATGTTGGATGTAGAGAGCAATTAACTCTGCAGATACGAGAAAGGGTGCTGCAGAAAGACAGGGCAATTTTTTGATGGGATGTTCTTCTAAGGTGGTGAAATGTATGGAGAAACCAGATGATGAGAGGCTGAATTTTGCAATTCCAGATTCTGGAAAGCAGGATGTTAGTTTGGGAGTGGGGAAGTACAGAAAGAAGGGTAGTAAAATCCACCAGATGCAAAGAATTTACATGAACTTGAGTTACATACTTGGCTGATGCTTCCGCTGCTTTGCACTAAACTTCATTTTAATTTTTCAAAACCACTATCGTGTCTGATATTGTGGGGAGACTCAACACCACAGCATGGGAGGATGTAACTGTAAGTACAATTCTCTAAATCAATATTGTTATTGGCATCTATGAAAGACAAAATAATATCTTAAGTATATTCTACAACTGCTGTCATTCCCAAATATATGTTATATGTTGTTATTTTTGCCAGAATTTTAGTATGAGATTTTTTTAATTTACTTTTTGGGTTGTCTGCTTTGATTCTTGTCCATGATCTCATATCATGTTTCTTTTTTTTGTTCTTCTGCTCTCTTTGTTGTGTTCCATTTGCCACTCACTTTGTTAAATCCAAAATTACTTAATGATCAAGCTAATGAAAAATAAGACATTGCTTAAAGAAAGTCACCTGCTTTATTTCGCTTTCAGCACCATGATAGCATAAGCAATGATGTTCAATTTAATAACAGCGTCATCTGAAGGACTGATAGCATTTTGCAAATGTTCATTAACTGATGCTTATGTTTCCCTTCTGTGAGAAACTGTTCCCACCTTTGTTATTTACATCTGTCCAATCTGCACCTACATTAATGTGTGTTGTCTCCAGATTATGCTGTGATCTGTAATACTTGAGACTCCAAGAGAGATTCATATAGCAACTCATTTGTAAAGACAAGACTTGAGCAAAATTTTACAACTTGAGGCCAAAATTTTGGTTCTGAAGATACTGCTGCTCTTAAGCACCTGATTTTTTCATACCAAATTCTGCTTTTCTGCAAGCAATAGCTCTACAGGGGATGAGGGTACAGGTGTTCCCACTCATACCAGTGCTCAGCAAAGACCCATGAATGAGGTGACAGGCTACTAGTGGCTATTGAGAGGCCCAGTCCAGCAGTCTCCCCAGTGTATACTTGAAGCATCATGTAAAACACAACCATGCTCAGAATGCCTGCCATGAGTGAAAAAACATTTAGAGGTTTGAATTTGTAATCTTCTTCTGGCAATCTTCAGTGTAGGAAGCTAGCCCATGCTATTTCTCCATGTTGTGGAACACAGATTATTTTTTTCCATGACTCCCAGAGGCAACAAATTCATACTATTTTGGACCAAGGTATGTTGCAGTACCTTGGATCAATCACAAGAAAGATGTCCTGACCATCCATCTCTTATATGAAGGAAGATGGATGAAAAATTTTGAGGTTTCTTGGGAATTTGTATCCTGGAACAAGAATCACTGATGGGAAGGTACCATGTCCTAGATTTGTTTACTCACAGGTTAAGAATTCTTGCTAGGAAGGTATTACAAGAAAATCCTATCCTCAGATCAGAGCGATAAAACAACCAAAGCTTGCACTCTTTGATTGATGTTACGACCAGAACCCCTAGGTACTTACTCATATAATACAGTTGCTTATCTACTGTTTTTGTTTTTTTATTACAGATGCATTGTATTTTCCACCCATCTTGTTACAGTCCCTAGTATTTATATCTCTCCCTCTGTTATATTCAGGAGGGAATGAGGTCTGTTCTATTTGATTAACTAGCCATTCTGCAAACAGTCACAAACACCAATCAACCCTCATGCAGCGTGAAAGCTTTAGAGCTGGAAATGGTAAACAACCCTCTCCTGCCATTGCAGTCCCACTGAGGGAGTTGTACAGTCTGTCTACATCAGGTATATTATGCAAGCTGATAGAAGAATGAAATGTGATTACAGCCTAGTTAAAATGGTTCTTAAAATACTCCAAGTGGCACTTTAAAACTCTCCTCCCATAGCTTGGCTGTTAAAAGGAAACTGATTTATTGTAGTCACATTTTCAAATTGGACAACTCTGCCACCTTATTCAAATACAGAGAGAAATAAACTCTTGCTGGCAATTTAACTAAAGAGACCATAATGGTGGAAAACACACAATTATCATAACTCTTTAACCTATGGGAAGATTCTGTTTATTTAACAGAAGAATTTTTGCTTTATTTTCAGTTGACACGCTTAAAGAAAGGCAGCTTATCTATCTGGCATACCTTCCTCAGTGCCATGCTGTTACTTCTAAATTTTTAACTTAGTGGCTGCAAAGTTCATTCCATCTACATTTCTTTCAAAGAAAACCACTCAGAAAACACCTGAGTTGCTTTAATCAAGTCAGAATAAGGCAGTAGCACCAGGCATCGTAATATATGGTACAGAAAAAGCACATTGTTTTGTCTGGTTTTCTAAGGATTTCATGGTGTATGAAAGGAGCCAGGCTAATGCCAAAGAATGAAAGATCTTTTGTAATTTTCATTTGTCACTTCCAATGCAAGTACTCAACTGACACACACCAGCCTCACAGGATGGAGAACACTATTTTGCTATATGCATTTGATCCTCCACTGTACTCAGCTGGGACTGCCATGTTCGTGACTATAACCCTGTAAAACCTGCAGAAGCTCAAAATACTGTTTAGGTAATGCTTACAAAAGACTGTCTGCACACCTACAAAGAAGCTCAGAGAGACAATGTCAGGGGAGAATGCCCAAACAACATACCCTGCTCCATCACAGCAGCCATCCACAGCCCATGTGCACAGCCGTGATGCACAAGCAGTGTCCCATTTCAGTTCAAAGCACCCTCTCCTAGATTTCAGAGCCCTGAACCAATATTATGAAGAAAGCTGTATGAAGCTTCTGGCTGAATGGGATCTGAAACCGTCTTAAATATTTAATGGGAGTTTAAGACGCATGCTTTCATTTACACATCATTGCTCCAGAGGAGGCAAGTGAATAAGGATAGAGAGCAAACCACCTGCAAGATCCTATTGTAGCCTGGCAGTCTCCACACTGGAAACTTTCTGTATACTATAACAGTCCTGTAAAGAAACAATTCCCTACATCTAATCTCAGGATTTTGCTGCATGAGTATGGCTTAAGCCCACAACTGTTAATTATATGTTCTGGCACTCCGCTGAGGAGTACACCAAATATTTTTCTGCAATGACCATCCCTTTTGAACCACCAGATCTGGTGCTTCAAATGGGTCCTCTTCCTTCTTTCTCCCTCTTTAAACAAAAATTAAACATTTTTTTCCTCAAAACACTCAGAGTTCAATAAATTGATACATTCCAACAAAATGCAGTTTTACTAGACTAATTCCCAGTATGAATAATCAGATGACAAAGGACAATGCCAAAACGCAGCCAGCAGCCAGCAGCAACAGTCTGCTCAGTCTCCAGTCTCCCTGACCAGATGTCTTAAGATCACACCTAAGAAACATCTCTGGCTCTACAACCTGTACTTGCATTTAAACGCATGTAGATATTTCAAATCACAGACCTGGAGTTTGTAAACATAAATGCCACATTGGGAATGCACAGGTAAAATTTTCAGTTCCTCTTTCATATTTGAAAAAATAGCCTTTTATGTACTTTACTTCTCTAGATGATATTTTAAACCTCACTGAACTGTCCTCTCCCTCCTGTCCTGACAGTAGGGTGACTTTAAGGGTAACCAGCTGTTTTAATTAAAGCTTCGGATACTTATATGATTTATACTTATATATGTTAGAGACTTAAAAAGTTGATTTTCTAAAGTATTCTGCAAGTGCTTTTTAGTTCACAATTTAATTTCCCTGGATCATCCTCATTAATTCACTAGCAATTAATTGCCTACCAATATGCTTATTAACGTACAGACAATTTAAGGATGATAGTCTAAAAATTTGCTGTCAAAATTTGCAGGTTCTGCTTGAGCTATCTTCTTTTGCTTTCCTATTGCTCACAGCTGAAAGACTATTAGAATTAAAAAATTCCAAATGATTTTATGAGGAACTATTAAACGTCTTGCAGTGGAGACTTGCTACAGATCTACTCACTTCAATGCCATTAGCTGGTTTCTGGAATAGACTTTTTGTTTGCTTGTTTATTAGAGAGTTATTTAACAAAAATTAATATAAATCTGCCAAACTGTTTTATGATAGATTGATACAGGAGCTCAAAAAATATGAAACAAGATTTCTCTGTTACCTTTTCCACCATTTTAGACTTGCAGCCTTATAGTGGAAGCCATGCTTTAGAGCTGGAATATACAGCATATTTTATACATCCCTTTCTCATTACTTCCATTCATGTCTTTTTTTTCATCGCATATATCCTTTAAACAACCTTATATTTAATCCCATCATTTGCATTTGCTAAGGCATCATGATGTTTTTGAGTATTATTAAAATACACTAATATATAAAAATGATAGCTGGAAACATTTAAGCAAAAAATGAATACGTTACCAAGTTCTGTGCCTGAAGCAAGAATATGCTCTCCTGTCTCCATCTATTGATCATTAGACAGAGTCTGCATTTCCCCTGATTTGTGTGTGATACATTCCCAGTGCAGCCCATTGCTCTGTGAGCCTGCACTTGGGCTTCAAAGTGACAGCTAGAGTTATGGAAAGCTTCATCTGATGGCAAATTGAAAGTTGCAGAGTTCATTGCACAGATAACAGTGACACAATGTAATGATGGATATAGCAAAGGAGATGCTTGACTGCGTAGGGAGGTGAAGGGTGTAAAGAAGAAAGGCTCAGAGAGGCTGAGAAAAAGTTGGGGTAGATGGTATCCAAACAGAAGAGATGGAGGGTCAAAAAGTAGAAAAATTAAAAAGTAAGAAGTAAAGAACAAAGAGAAGCAAGAATTCAGAAGGAAAAGAATGAGCTGAGGTTGCTGGAGTCATGTAGGAATCTTAGTCCCCAGACATCCTCACTGCAGTTGTTATTCATCTTCATGAACCTGGAAATGTTATAGAACCTCTGTAAGAAAAGCACTAAGTTAACGGGGATAAAATGGAGAGATAAGAGCTCACAGGAACACAATAATAGATGCCTAATACCTGTTGTGTCCCCTGTAGCCAAAAGAGAGTTCCAAACACCAAACTACTTTTCTCTGTCAGGCATTTTATAGACTTTTTCTTTCTTGTGATATTGAAGAATTCAAAATCAGAGCATGGACCCATCTCTCTACTATGGAAATGGATATGAACCACAGAGAGGGTACAGTAAAGGGAGCTGTTACTTTACTACTGCCTTTGCATGACTGAGTTAAAGAAAGCAGGTGAAGACAGGAGGGAACAACAGAGGAGGAAACATAATCCAAATTGCTATTTCTCCCTAAGGCAGCAATTTTTGACAGACCTTTTCCACTGATGGGTTTGCGAAACGGTTATGGAAATAGGTCTGGGCAAACAAGAAAAATCTATTGTTGTTAAACTGCACAAATTAAAATATTTTCATCACTCTCCCATAGGAAAAAGGCTACAAGAAGTGACCTGAAGAAGCAATAAAAAATAATTCAAGGAGGTTATTTTACTCATCTGCAAACTTTTCTTCCTCATAGGTTGCACAGAAATGGCCCATATTTGATAAGGCCAGACTCGGAAGCATATTTGTAGGAGATTGTAACTGCCATTAGGACACTTCCTTGTTTAAAAGAGCAATCTCAGAAGCTTAAAGGATTACAGGGCTTGTTACATCATATTCATTCCACTTCCCATTAAACCAAAATAAATGGCTGTTTGCCGTAGTGGAATGACATGGAAGCAGTGGCCTCATTTTCTGAAGACACTAGGCACTAATAGAGTAGAGCAGTGAGTGCTGAGGTCAAAGTCACTCCACAGTAATAAAACCTGAGATAAGTTATGTGCTCCTTAATAACTGGGTGTATCCCTCCCCAAGCTGCCTACACACAAGGGGTGGTTCATAGAATCATAGAATAACCAGGTTGGAAGAGACCCACCGGATCATTGAGTCCAACCATTCCTATCAAACACTAAACAATGTCCCTCAGGACCTTGTCTACTCGTAACTTAAACACCTCCAGGGAAGGTGACTCAACCACCTCCCTGGGCAGCCTGTTCCAGTGCCCAATGACCCTTTCTGTGAAAAAAATTTTCCTAATGCCACATCAGGACTAATGTAACTCTAGTAACAGTGCTTAAAAGACAACTGACACGCTACAACACTGCCCCCTCAGTATTTTTCTGCCCTTAAGGGTATTCATCTCTTAAGCCACTCCTAGCCTATGCAGATGATAAACAGAAGGAGGAACATCATCTTGTTTTGGTTTTAATTGAGAGAGAAACATGCAGTAGAACCTCCGTTTTGCTGCAAATACATCCATAATTACATCTCATGTTTTTTATTCATCTCTGTATTTTACTCATGAGATGGTTTATAACAGAACTCATGAGAGCTGTTTCTCTTTCAGATCTCTCTTGTGCTAATGCATAATAAATACACTCATCACATAGTAAGTATTCAGAAACTTTTTTTTAATGGAATATGACTATAGCATTGCTCTGTTAGACCCAGCTATGTACAAATTAATTTACTTGTTTGTAAGGGTGGGTTCAGCATCCTTTTCTGCTTATGCCATCCTTTCTAACAGGTACCTGCCTGAGTGTGGCCAGCTGAGAAACCTTCAGTAACAAATAACAATAGCAAAAAAAATTTCCTTTGAGGATTATCCTGACATATTCATGCTCAGGTTTTTTCACTCTTTCCCAATTACTTCCAAATTGTTGGGTTTCTTACTTCCTGCTGCCTTCCAAAATTTCCCATCCTCTGAAAATCCCAGGTTCAGGAGGGAGGACAGCATTTATACAATGAATCTTTTGCCAGCGAAAGAAAGAAGCATTCATATTGCTTAGTTTTTCAGAAATTTAATGTCTCTCATATATAAATCTTGGGAATATTGTATTCAGATGTGATATGGCCATAAAACCAAATAAGGATACATGCTGCTCTGGCAGCAGCTCCAAGAGCAAGGCTCAAGGAAACATAAAGGGGTTAAACAAAGCATTGCCAGCTGAAACCCCTCATCGGTAGCCACAAGAGGTTACTCTGCGTGTTGTGGTCTAGCTACACGAACTATCAGAGCATGGTATTGCGGTTGCACCTTCCCCACCTATCAGAAATATCCAAAGTTCTCCAGAAATAATAAAAAAAGAAACTCCTAATTGTGATCAATACAGAGAGAGACCAAGGGGAATTTAACACAATACAAAGAGAGACCAAGAGGTATTTAACATAAAACAGAGAGAGAGACCAAGGTGTATTTAACACAAAATTAATTTTGTTGGGGNCCCCACCTATCAGAAATATCCAAAGTTCTCCAGAAATAATAAAAAAAGAAACTCCTAATTGTGATCAATACAGAGAGAGACCAAGGGGTATTTAACACAAAATTAATTTTTTTTTTTTGCATGTGCATGAGGATCGTTTTAGACCAAATGCCTGGCAATGTACCTTGTGCCTTATAGTTACAGCTGCCAGCTTACTTCTACAGAGGTGCTCTCCTACTGCCAGGATATGGATGCATGGCAGATGTTTCTCTCGTGACACCATCCTAATTTGTCCACTTCTACACAAGAGAAAGCCTAAATGAAATTGCCACCAACAAATGAATCAATTTCCCCCCTCTGGACTGTTTTGCCATGTAAAAAGGCAACTACAGGGTTAGAAACAGGCTAAGGTGTGAAGCACTTAGCTTTGTATTTGGTCATCAAGATGATGGGTGAGGACCTCTCCCATCACATTCCCACTCCTCAAAGGCTGCCAGTCATCATTTCTCCATCTGAAAAGTCTGGATTCAGCTCTCTGCAGAATGCAAGTCTACAGGATTCAAGCAAAATTAGTTCCTTGGGGTATACTTTGCTATTTCTTATTTTTACTGCCATTTCTAGTCACGGAATATCATCTTGTTTTGATAGTTACTGTACAAAATAAGCCACCAAGAAAAATATATTTTGAGCTTAGGCACTCCCAACCACTCTCTAGAGAAGGAAACTGTCTGTCTATGACAGCTAGGAAAGAAACCTGGACACCTAAATTAGGCATTTAAAGTTACACGTGACGGGAGTATAGTTGTAGTCATGATAGTGTAAGGATCTAAGTGAAGAAAGGTTTTAAGAGAGAATTACCTTTGAATTTAATAATGGATATATCTGGGGGAAGGTGGGGGGGGATACGTGACACACATGGACAGGACAGGGATGGGGTCGGATGACACTCTAAATAACCAAGCTTTCAGGCAAACAAACCTTCTCTGGAAACAAGCCCAAAACATCATGATGAGAAAACTGTCTCTGACATAACTATAAATATGTTGATCAATGAAACAATTTAAGAGTAATAAGTAGGTTGCACCATTGAAATGGGAGAAAATGAGACATAATAAGGACTGATATCTCAACAGAATATTTTCTTTTTTTATCAGATTGTTATGAACTTTACCTCCCATGCTCATCTTTTGAAGTCAGGCTGCACCTCTTCTTAGAGGATGATGGCTGAAAGGTGAGACACAGAGAGCTTGTTTTCTGAGAAATACTCTTCCTCTGATAATGGCCGTGTTCTTTAACTTAGTTCATTCTGGTGTATAGTTATTCTTTGGCTTCACCACATGACATTGTGACGGTATTTATATGACTATAATGTGAGTTCCTCTCTCCTCTCTTATTTAGCAGTTATAAAACAAGGCGAATGAAGGGAAAAAGCATAAAGAAAAAACAAAACAGCTCTGCTTAGTTGATGGCTAGCGAATGTGGTACACATGAGACCTAGTTATCAAGCTTTTTGTTAGTGTAGCAACAAAATAGAGAGTTAAGGAGTTTGAAGAAAAGACAAGACTACTGTCTTGAGGGAAAACTTCATATCTTACTGAAGAGTCCTTGGAGAAAGCATGAAGACTCTTGCTTGAAAATGGAGTTGCACTGGAAACTCATATAAATGATTACCAATTCAGAAATGAGAAAGCTACAGGGAGAGTCAGAATCAGCCATGGAGGGCCTTGAAGCTCAAGGCATTTCTTTTTTCCAGGAGCATTTTCAATAGAACTAAATGTGGAAAGAGGACTTTGTAAAGGCCAGAGAAAATAACACTGAAAAGTATTGAAGTGATGGACTGGATGGGTAAATCCTAGAATGGAAGGTACATTGGCAAAACTGAAAGACACAGAAGCTTAAGCAATAGAAAGACATGGGATAGAAAATGGAAACTATGAGTTCAGTTACTGTAGGTTTTAAGTTAAACTAAGTCAGAGGTCAGAAATTCATGAAAAGACAGTAGTGGAAAGCACACAAATTTTACTTCAGGTAAAAGGAGATCAGTTTAGTGTAAGAGCAGCAGAGCTGTAAATTGTCTCCTTGGAGTCACTAGCTGAATTTGTTTGGACTTGAGAATACTTGGGGATAAGCTAGAGACAGACAGAAAAGACTATGGTCTTGAATGTAGGATGGTCCAGAAAAATCAGAGAACGGTTTTGGAAAAATCTCCAAAATAATGGAGAGATAAGAGGGAGAGCAAGCAAAAAGAGTCATACAAGGCAGAATGTCATGGCACCACAACAGGACATCAGTAAGTGAACATCTGAGGCTGTTAAAGCGACGGGCAGGTAAATGCAGACCCACCTTTGAACAGAAGTCATTAGCAACTTGGATAGCACTTCAGTGAATGCAAAATGGAGAAGATGATACATTCAGGAGCACGTAAGATGAAATAGAAGACAATCACAGATAAAATTTTCAGGAAACTTTGTATACAAAAAGAATATGGCAGTAGTTGGCTTGTTTAGCTGTTGGATGAACGTGTCTGTGTAGATCCATTTCTCCCTATGCAGGCTGGCTCAAATTTTTACTTACATTTCTGTTTGAATAAAGCCAGACTTGAGAGGAAACTTACAGGTGTTCTACTCAAGATAAAACCTGTGAGAAGTCTACAAAGTGAAAGTTAGATCAAATTCTGGTGTATGCATTTGTGAGGGAGAGCAAGCCTTGTGTTGAGGCTACCTTAAATTCAGAGAAAATGAGACAGCAGGAAAACAGGTTTATATTTCATTTTCTAAAACTTTGCCCAGAATCTTCTTCACTCACTGTTAACTATCACAGATCAGCAAAACACACTGAGCCCCTAAGCTAATCCATATAACTATCAGCCTTTTGATAATACCCAAAACATTACATTGTGTTTGTTGTGTTTTCTGGTCAAGATTCTGAATTTTTGAACTGATGTAAGTTTGCTTATGCCCTAGATATGGAAGCAAAGACACACAGGATTATAGGGAGAAAAAAAAATCTTTCTCAAGGCTTTTACAAACTGAAGCCAATTTGTGACAAGGCTATGAGAAACATGCTTTGTAATGAAACATACCCCACTCCCCTGCCCCCATAAACTGACATGTTGACAAGCTATGAAACATCAAACATGCTGATGTCAGTGGATCAGGCACTCATCCTGTCATTATTAACAGCACTTTATTGATAAATCTAGCTCAGGTTTTCTGTTGAAACTTGCTTTCCAGGAAAAGGATGCTATGTGAAAAATAAGATGGAGCTAGTCCATCCATGATTATACAAAGTGAGGAGAGCAGGTGCATCTGGTCCCCCCAGGCACCTGTCAGTTCCGAGTTGTGGACTGTGCAGGAAAGGTAATTGCAAAATAGATAAATTGCACCTTCAGCTGTGGGGTTGAACACGTCAAGGTCTTAAGGGTACCCCTGAAACTTATTACCTGTAAAGCAACAGAGCATCTCATCTGCTCAGAAAGTATCACCTCTGGAAGCAGAGGGGAACAAGTGTCTTTGTTGATAATTAGCTTGCTAACCAACAGCTGCATAGCGTAGCTGATCCCCTTGTAGTGAATTAAGATATACAGATGACTGGAGTACAGCCTCAGCATTTTTATATTCTCTTGCCTTTCTTGCTTCAAGTCCCTTTCTTAGCCACTGTCAAACTGCTGAGTCATAGCACAGACCCAATATCCAAAAAGCGTGTCTTGGTTAGGTAATATTTTCAATGTCTTTTTCTTGGCCAACTCCCTAGTCAGAAATGTTCACAACAAAGATCTATGGACTTGCATATATTAATTAGAGCTTTTTGTGGTGTGATCAGTGTATCTGCCACCAGAACAGCAATTCCAATGGCAAATTTGTGAGTAAATAAAGATAATCCGTTAATTCAGGAGTTTGTTTGGCTCATCAACAGAAATCTTCATACTGTTGCCACTGCTGAAAACAAATTAAGAATAATCCTGTCCAGTTATTAACAATTTTTTGTAGCACAGAATCATGAATCATTATTACTCCTTTGTTCCCCAGACAAATCACCTTAGCAAAGCTTTGTTGTGCCCTATTTGTAGGCAGCAGTTTAAATGATATTATTACTATTACAGTATTTTCAGAAAGGTAAAAGTGCCATCCACAGCATCCAGGGAAAACAAAAGGGCTCAGCAGTTGATAGCATGTTTCCACTGGCAATGCAAGTAGGATCACAAGAAAATCAATATCTCAAAATCAAATTCCTTTTGATACTATGTGCAAGTTGAAAAGGAAATATTATAAGATCCTAAGATGCACTATTCAGAAGCATTATTTCACCTGACAGTCATCCATAACTTTCCTACTGGCTAAATATTTTGCAGACAGGGTTAAATAGACAGAGGTTTCAAATGTATTCAGATTCTGCGTATGCAGCCTGGGAAAGGAATTTTCCACTTTGTACTGCTGAGAAAAATGTAGACGATGTAGGCTACAGTACCATGTTCAGAGGAACAAGGTGGGTAGGATAGGGCATTAGGCACTATTATACTCTAGGGAAGAAAGAGCAGACAGGGGCACAATGGAAGGGCTTCATTATATTTTAAATGGGAATAGTTCCAAGGATAGGAAAGCCTGTGGTGCTTGTAAAGGATTAAGCAGGGTAATGTGCTTTTTAGGAAGACATAAAGAGGTATGTAATGTGATATGCTTAAGCCTAAATGATTTTTCTTGGAGTCCTCAATGAGTGTTTAAGCAGGCATGACTTAGGCCTCTGTAAATCCTCTCTGAATAAATAACTTCCATGAAAACAGAGATTCCTTTGACAGAATGAGATGTATATTTCATAACCTATGTAAAAAAAAGGAATTAATTTTAGATACATGAAAAACTTAGGAATAGTAAAGAAAAAAAGAAGATAAAAGTGAATATTCTTCTTCAGAATAATCCAAGCATATATAGGAATACAGCTACCTCCCAACCATTTTGATTTGACAGAACAAGAAGACAAATAACAGAATGCTATCCTACCCTTAACTAAGACCTTCAACTGCTTTTTGTTGCCTTTTGAAAAAGAAAGAGGCAATAAGTGTTGGAATCTAAAGTGCCTGTGCTTTTCACCACCTCTTGTTTGAGGTGTTTAAAACTCTGCTTGCTCTTCAGGGTAAATCTACCCAGCTGCTCTCTAACCATCCTGATGGTGTATATAGCTGTTCACTAGGGATGGAACGGGAGCACACACAGTGATATGTATGCACCTCATTTATGAAAAGAGCAGGACCAAAAAATATCAAAACCTGAAAACTTAACAGTGGCATGATCTTCCCATCTTATTTCTCTTGACTGCCCTGCCCTCCTGCCAGGAAAAGCAGGTAAGTGTGGCAGACTGCCTGATGCAAAATGGGACTATGCAATCATTGTCATTTGGCTGTATTGTATTTTCACTCACACGGGTGCCATTCCCTATGAAGTCATTGGTACAGCAAGTGTGCAGTCCTGCTGAGGGAGAAGGATGATGCAACAAGTAAATCAGCGGTTGATCCTCCTCCCTCCACCTCTGTTGATATATACATTAGTGTTAAGCTGCTACTCAAAAAAAGTTCCAGCTCCACTGTAAGTTGCAGAATAAAAGCAAGACAAAACTAAAGGACATGTAAGATACACAAAAAGGCTTGGTGGAGCCTCTTCTGCGATGGCTACTTGCAAACCCACCTTAACCTCAGAAAAGGTGCAGCAGGGAGAATGTTCACTGCATCCCTGACATTTTTCCCACCTCTCTCTCATGTTGGTCCCTCCTATTACAATCCCTTTGTAGCTACTAGGCAGCATAGACAAAATCCCTTTCACAGTATCCATTTGGAAGCGCTCATTAAGTCTCAGCCCTCACTTGGCACTCCAGGAATATTTGACAAGGTAATGGCCTTGGAGAACTTGGACAAACTGTTCTGTAATGCTTTAGCACTGTTTAACAGTAGAAACAAAATGAGGCACAGAGGGAAACCTGTTGGCTTAATTTGTCCAGGGTTATAATCTGGCTAATGTCTCTGATGTGGCCAGCTAAATTCATTCAAGATTCTGAAGAACAGTACAAAGTATATAAATAGGCTAAGGAGCACCATGATTCCTTTCCTCTGAAATGTTTTGTATTTTTTTCAAGTATTATACAGAAACTATAATCTCTGTCTCTTATCAGTTACCGGTTTAAGTATTAATTTTCCTTGCCTAAGACTAGCTTTTAACACCAGATTATTCATCCAGTTTTTTTCCTAAGCAGTCTAGGTACAATCTCCCAAAAGCTTCTGTGTGAACAGCAACTGCACATTATCTTTTTCTGTGTCATTTCTTTCAATAAGGTGAAAGAAGGGAGAAACTGCACACAGGTAGGTGGATGTGTATGTTCATCTGAACTGGGCCTGAGCCCTTTGATATTTTAAAATTGGAGGGTGGTTGGCTTGCTCACATGCTGCAACTTGGTTTTTCAACACTATAATTTGCAAGTGCTTATTCCTGGGAAGCAGAGGCATGGGAAATTAAAGAACTCAGATAATTCTAGTTTTGTAGGTTTTAAGACAGCAACTGCCGTGTCTCCAGAAATGAGAAATCACAGACTATAAACTGAAATTACCTGCCAGCATGATACACTGGTGGTTTTTTCAGCTAAAAGGCATTAGTCAACACAGCTGTGTTTGACGTGCACTGTGTTTTGATTCTTCTGAAGCCTTTAGGATAACTTGGGAAGGTAAACCAGAAGAAGGGTAACTAATTTTTATACAAAAGGCAAGCCCCAGCTATATTAGCCCCTTACAAACTGAGCTAAAATAAGTTTTCTCAAAAGAAGCAATTTCCTCTACCCAGTAGATCTTCAGACTGTCTTACTGTCTTTTTTTTCCTTGCTTTTTCAGCTCATGACATTTTCTAGAGGGGTTTTAAAAGTGCACTTCCCCAGGGTCTGTCTTGCATCTTCTTTCTTACCATTTAGTCCTTCAAAGGAAAAATTATGATCTCAGTTACAGAGGATGGATTAGCGATTCTTAAAACTCCAAAGAATCTTTATTATTCTGTGGTTCCTTTATTATCAAGAGATCATCAGTGATTTAATAAATCTTCCTAACATACTCTCTCTCTTACATGTTTATATATAATGTGGAAACATCAGAAATTACAGGTTTTCCTGGCAAATGGATCTTGGTGGAGACGAAAGGCAGAGTTTGTCTGGATTTTTAGAAGAATCTAAACCAAACTTAAACAAGGGTATGCACAACTTCATGGATATTTGCTCTAATTAGTATTCATGTTTTGAAGTTTAAAATAAAATCTGTAAAATATGATATTTATCAGATTTTATTTAAAGCTATTTATATGAAGATACAGTGGTTTGGATAAATTATGTATACAGTCACTCATTAACCCATATTTACTCTTATACTGAACTCTTTCATTTACTACTTTTCTTAATAAAGCTGTAGCTGTCAAACAAAAACATGGGAGGGATCTATTGAATTCACAATTGTACCTACAAAAATTGACTACTGCTCTCAAAGTGTTTTTCCGCTGCTAAACTCATTAGAGAAGGTGGCACTGAGACACTCTTATTTAAAGCCAGATCAACTTTTTCTGCCTGCCTCTCTCAAAACATATATGAGCCAGAGCTACAACTGAAAGCCAAGTTTTTCAGTGTCAGAGGTGCACAAAAGTAAGTTGATAAATGTCTTGTATCCAAATCACTTCAAGCTTTGTACAGTATATGGCCACATCTTCCAGGTTTGTAAGTCCATTGATCCTTTTCTCATTTTACATCCTGACAAATGCATTAATCTCTCATACCTATAAATCCTTCTCAGAGAAAATGCTCTAGGTACTTATATTTTAAAATGTGGTTGAAAACAAGCTATATATTTGAGAAGTCCCAATCCTCCATGCCAATGCAACGAGCTTGCAGAAAACAGTACGAGGCATGATCATTATCTGTGTAGAAATGCAATCCTTCCAATCAAAAGCAACAACTAAGCAAATGTGGTGTTACAGTAGAGCATGTCCAATAGGAAGCAAAAAGTAGGTCACACCAGTACCTTTTGAATGCCTGCAGTTGACTCCATGACATTGTTCTCTGAGCCATTACTTCTGTTAATCATCCGCCACATTTGGGAATACATGCTGTCCCTCTCAAAAGGATTCATCCCTTTCACTCGGACGTGCTCATAGACTGCAGAGTCCAACACCGTGCCATAAGGAATATCCGTCTGCCTTGAGAGATCTTGGAGAGACCTTAATTGTAGGTGAAGAAAAGAGACACAGGAGACTTGAAGCCACATTTTCAAGAGGAAGGAGGTGCAGGCAAGCAAAGGGCAACACATGGAAAGATGGCTGTCAAGCCAGTTTCCTTTATTGTTTTTTTTTTTCTTAAAAGACGAAATGAGACTGAAAAATTGGTTTTATCATTGAAGACACAAGGAGGAATATGAAGTGAAAGGAAGTGGTGAAAAAAAGGAAAATGAATGAAAAGCAAATAACAGAAGGAGTATTCTGTCAAATACTCAGAGCTCGTTTGAGTGGAGGCAGAGGAGAGAAGGCAGAACTGCAGTCCCTCTAGCCACATGCAGCAAGTTCAACAGAATTAACCACTTAAGACAGCACAGTGCCACTACACATCCCACGGCTAGGGAGCCAGAGTGTCAGCACCAAAACTCACCGAAACTAGTCCAAAGCACCTGACCTGTGTACTTTTATGTGCTACTGGGTTACACAGTGAAGAACAGGGTTTTTTTTGGTGATGTTCCTGCAGTGAATTGTGCGTCCATTACACAAAGCAGGTCACATCCTACATTATTTTCAGCAGTAGGAAGATTTCTGTTGTGGTTTCATGAACTGTCTTTTCATCACAGTTCATGTCATTTAGTCCAATAAATATGCTCTATTTCACATATTATCTACCCTTACCCATTCCCTGCATACAGAAAAATTAACCAGTTTAGAAGTTTCCAAAGCATCCCAAATATTGCTTTGTCAACCCTGCTTTGGACTTAAAAAGGTACATCAGAACCCACTGAAGTGTATTTTCCTGTCCCATAGGTGTGCTGTCCCATACTTTTGTTTCTTTAATGGCATTCATTAATGTTTCAAAATAAGTACTGCAATATATCTCATGCCTAAATTTATTATAGTTTTCCTGGTGCAAATTAACTTTGTACAATCTGCATAAATCTAGTGGATGACAACTAAGGACAAATTAAGGATCAGAGTGTTGTCTTAAAGCAGGCAATAGCAAGTTGTAAAAGCTCATCACAGCCACAGAGAATCCAAACACAAGCATAGGAAACTCATCAAATTCCAATTTGTGTTTCTGAAATATGTAAATACAGAGGGAAGTAAAAATGTCTGGGAGGGTGGGGTGGAAAGAATTCTTAGGTGTTCCAGTGATGACACTGAAGAAAACAATAATCAGATCCTGAAGGATATGTATGCCCCTGAACATAACAGAGAGCAGGAAAAGAACAAATCAATAGAACTCAATGGCAAGGGTTTTAGAGGTTAGTTGATGTGAAATGATATTCTTTGAATTTCAGGTATATGGGCTTAGAAAAACATGGAACAAGAGCTAAATTCAAATCAGATAATATATAAAAAATATAAAGAAGGGATGATTTTATTTTTGAAGAATAAATAACTAATGATATTAAAAACTCCACAATCCTCTTTGTCCAGCAAGAACACAAGCAGCAGAGAACCTGCAAAGAATCAGTACACGTATGGGATCATCAAAGGTGAACTGCTAGTTGAAGCTTTTCCTACAATCAAGCGTATTGGTCTTCTGTGAGAGGACTAATTGAGACATTTGATACTGAGACATGAGGCCCTTTCCTAGGCCTTCACATCATCAAAAAAAATACAAAAGGTGGAAGTACAGACAGCCTACAAAGGAGGAATTTAGAAACATTTCCTGGCAACTCTGGATAGTATTAAGAAAGTCAGCGCTCAGCTGGAGTGGGTGTTCTCAAGGGACCTCAAGGCTTACAAGTCTAGCTTTTGCAGAACTAAAAGACTGAAAAAGGAAGGAGTGGACTTGTTAAGGGTGACAGTAGATGCAGCTAAGACTGAGGTGCTTAGTGCCTTCTTTGCCTTACTCTTCTCCAACAAGTTCTCCCAGGTGTCTAGAGATCTTGCTGGGTGAGAAACCAGATGGATATATTCCTGGTTGGACAATAAGGCTCATAGAGTAGCTCACCTGGAGGCTGTGAGAAGCATCACAAAGGCATAAACTGGGAAATGTCTTTACCAATAACTTGGAGGGGGTGAGTAACCACCTTCTTGTCAAGTTTGCAGATGTCATGACACTGGGGGACCAGACAATTGCTCAAAGACAGATGGACGTAGAAAGGCTGGAGCAAAAGACTGACAGAAGTGGTATGAAATTCAGTAAGGGCAAATGCAAAGCATTGCACCTGGGGATTAATAACTCCCTGCAACAACTCAGGCTGGGACATGGCTCTGCAGAATGGTATTCTGGTAGACAGCGGTGGGCCTTGATGAGAATTTCTTTCATTAGACAACGTGTTGTGTAGAAGTAGGTGTATTACTGTTGCATTGACAGTCTATCTATCTTTCAAAAGCAGCACTAGTGAAAGCCATTACATGAGTATAAGGTATTACATTCATCCACTCTGTATTACTGCCACTGCTGCTGCCAATACACTTCTGTATCTCTTGGCAGTGCTCAGAAGTGCAACAACAGGATGCAAATTGTAATGTCCTGTAATTGCTGTATTATTTGTAATATATATTGCCAGAAAAGTCTGCAAAATGTATTTATTGAGTCTTCAATTTCTAGTGACAACATTGAGTAAATTTGCAATTATTGATTTACAAGACTCTGTATAGACATGCAATTTCTAATATAACAAGTAACAAAGCATTTTTCTGAAATATTATTACTAAATGTTATATAAATGATGTGTGTAGCTGTTGATACAAAACAATACAGTTAGAAACCACATGAAAGAAAAACAGGTCCTCTTTATACCTTGTTATTTATGAGGANGGGTGGACAAGGTGCTGAGGGGCATGGTTTAGTGTTTGATAGGAATGGTTGGACTCGATGATCCAGTGGGTCTCTTCCAACCTGGTGACTCTATGATTCTATGATTGTGACTAATAAAAGCAACCTTGCTATTTTCAGAAATGCAAACCAACATAAGGCATGAACTGTCAGTCCAGAAGTGTACTATAATTGGGTATGGAAAGCATACTACAAGCAGTCCAAGAAGCAAGAGTGCCATCACACACAAAGGCATCATCAGCAGGGAAATAACAAGGAGGAAAATTATGTCAGTGCCTTCAGGAAGGCATGTGGTAGCTGCCAAGTCTGGCATTAACTAGTCTGCAGTTCTTTACTGTTTAGTGCTTATAGGACGCCTCTCAGCTGCCCTGCATCTTTGCACAGTTGCAGGTGCTGCTCTACACTGAGAAAATGATGGTGAGAGGACAAGAGCAAGTCAGCCATGAAAATAAAATCTACAGATGTGCTAAACTCTGTTGTCAGTAGTAAACCCCAAGCTTTGGTTCACCTGATCCTATTTGGAGGAACAAGAAGGAAGTTTTGAAGCCTCTGAGGTGTTCATGTGTGTATGCTGCTGCATAGGCAAGCTGTGAAAATGGGAGAGAACTATCACAGCAGTGATTTCATCCCCTCACACAAACATGTCAAATGGTATCATAATATATATGACCTTCCTCAGAAACTGTTTTTTACAACCTGCAACTTTGCAGACTACTGGAATGCCATTCACAACCCAGCAGCCAAGGCAGAGCAAACCAAAGAGAAATGACAAACCTTAACAAGACTAATAAAAGTATTAAACTATTGAGGTTTCTTTCCAGAAGGAAGAATTTTTATAACTACTTTAGCTCCAGCCTGGTTTGTAAGTTACACATTGTTCAATGTATCTTTATTCTTGGATTATAGAACCCATTCTCTGTTCAAACACAGTTACTGGAGACATAAATCTCCAGCCTCACTATGTCACCCAGTCTCACACAACAGCTGCCACATCAGATCTCAAAATAAGGAAAAAGTATTTCTCCAACTGATTAATTACTGTGGGTTATCCTTTGATGCCCAAATTCTGACACCATTATCCACACTAGGTAAGAATTTAATACTGCAATAGTTTTACTGATTTCAGTCAAAAAACCTGCAAAACAAAGCATATAACATGAGTAAGGGAATTTTAATTCCACATTTTAAAACATTTATCTCTTTGAACTTCTGATTTTGAAGCTGTAAGATAACGAATGGCAGAAGTGTTTAAAAATAAAACAAGCAGATGTAGTTGAAAAATTGCTGTAAAATTAAATACCCTTAATGGAGCTTGCATACAAAAAAAATCTACTTATAGGGAGCAACCGTGTAGTCAGGTCACAGTTTGGCTTATTTTTGGTTATCAGTCATGAAGCATTGTGGGGAAAAAAGTTGTGTGTGCTCCTTATGGTAACTTTTTCTCATTATACTTACTGTAATAATACCCATATTATCTCATTCAAATTATGTACAATACAGGGCTACTCTGAGGATGAATTGAGTCATTTGAGAATGAATCATGAACAGCTACGTGTATTTTCATCACTTGCTGATATTGTTCAGCATTCTGCACCTTAATCAGGCAGCAATACTCAGGTCACTTTCATATTTCTGGCTTAGGACAAATTAATTACTTCATAATTAAAAAAATTATCTCCACTTTCAACTTGAAGAAAAGAAAGAATCATACCAGGATTTGCATATGTTTCTTTCCCCAGAACACACTCTCTTCTAGAATTTCAAATCCTAGAATTCATAACACGTTGTTCATATATGTTACTCAAAAGTCTTTAAAAAGTACACAAAAAATGTAGAAAACCAAAAGGTCAGCTCCATAAAGGAATAATCAAATTCCTTTTTAGTTGATTAAATATCACTGAAGTCAGGGGCTTGGGCATCAAAGTATCTTTGTAGATCTGGGTTACAGATCAATTTAGGTTAGCTGTGTTGTTAGACTTGACTGTTGCACAGAACTATCTGTAAGAAATAGTCACTAAATTTAGGAGAAAATAATTGGTGTCATGGCTTACACAGAAGTCTCTATTTATGACTAATTCAGATAAAGCTTTCCAATGAATTTTTTTTTCTTTTTTTTTGAAGTACATTAAGGATTAAATCACAGGCAGTCTTAAGGAACAGTGAGGCAAAAAGATTTAACTGTTAGCAGCAACAGCTGAGTAGTAATATCACTTCCTAGCCAGTTTGGAGATCTGGGTTAACCATGTTAAAGGAAGTCAAAGAACATTTTGTTTTACAGCATAGGAAATATCTTCTCCAATTACTGCATTAACACCCGTTGTAGTAAACTTGCAGGCAGATGTATTGAGCTGCTTAAAGCCTTAGAGACAAAGGACCTTCAGATTCAAATGAATCACTGTTTAGGAAAACCATCGTGAAAAGAATGACAAGGCAAAATAAAGATAACAAAAGGCATGCTCTAAGACTATGCCTCTGTTATTCAGAGTTCTCACCTATCAAATAGGACATATTTCTTCTACCACAAAGAACATAATGTGAACTTCTTATTTTACAGAAGACACAAGATGCAGACTATCCCCATTACACAAGCTAAAGCTTTAGTTAAGCTTCCACGCTTTTAGAAATGGCTTAGATTTAAAGTTGAAACCACCTAACACCAGCCTTTCATATGACAAATCCTTTGACTTCTCCTCTGCCTGCCCCACTCCCCCAACTTTCCTGTAAAATATGAGCATCCATCAGAAGGAGGTAACAATTTCTCTTTACCCAGAAAAAGAGTGGAGGTGCAGTGCAATAGTCTGAGTAAAATAATTCTCTGCCAATGGACTCTAATTCTGTCCTAAAGGAATCATAAAACACAATAATGGCAATACTGGCTCAGTGATGAAATTCATAGCATCAGCACCTATGAGAAATAGCTTGAGACCTTCAAATTTATTTGGCATTTGCCAAGAAAAGCCACTCTCAATTACTGTTCATTCATGTTGCGTTTGAAAGCATGACCTAAAGATTTAAGGAACACAGAAATTATGCTTTGCTTTGCTGCTACAATGTTTTGACATTTGAAACGCTGACTGTCTTGATTTAAATGCCACCTGCAATGTGGGTCAAATGTGAATAAAAGGTGCATCTAGAAACTACTCTATGACTTGTGTGCCTCTACTCCTGATATTGCCTGTTGGCAGAATGTGAAAAGCTGGGCTACTGGAGTTATTAAGAGTAGCCATTTGTCTGGAAAAGTAGATTAACACCCACTCTTATCCTCTAACTCCATTTAAAAATTCTAACAATTTGATCAAAATTAATCAGTGAAGCAGAGAACAAATGCCATACATTTCAAGTGATATTATGCAGCAAAGATCTACTTCCGAGACTCTCAAGTGAAAGAGAACAGTTCTCTAGTCATCCCTAGTGCGCTGCCTAACACATTTTTGTATGCTGTTGTTCTCTAAACAGGCTTCTGGATACCATGAGGTATTGGCTAGGAAGAGTAGCCCAACCCTTGTACCAGTTGAGAAAGGAAAACTGCAAGAGCTTTGAACAGAAACACATTCAAAGGCTGAAAACATTCCATGGAAATGAAATGTACTAGGGTCCTGCATTTCCTGAAAGGAAGTTACAGCAAGGTGGGTGTTCGTCTCTCCTCCCAAGAAACAAGTGATAGGACAATGGAAAATGGCCTTAAGTTGTGCTGGGGAGGTTTAGACTGGATATTAAGATCTTGAATGGAAGAGTAGTGAAGCATTGGATCAAAATGCCCAGGGACGTGGTGGAGTCTCTATCCCTAGAGGTGTTCAAAAAATGTGTAGATATGGCACTTTGTGACATCATTTAGTAGGTGTGGTGGTGTTGGGCTGATAATTGGACTTGATGATCTTAGAGGTCTTTTCCAATCTTAATGATTCTATGACTATATGAAACCTCTTGCCTTTCGTAAAGATATCAAAAGCACAGTACCTTCCACAACACAGTGTAATACCTGATCCTCACTAAAACTCTGAAATGAAAATCTATTAACTACTTATTACATCGGTGCAAACCCACTGACTTCCACTTCTTTCATTTTCAAATTTCTTTGAAGCTGACTGGATAGCTCTACAAGCAGGATCTGGTTTGTTTTCTTTAAATACTTAAACTCATTTCCATTCTGGCCTTCAAAGCTCCCCAAGGTACAATCTGAACACTTAAAAAAAAAAAAAAAAAGCACATCAGCTTTTTTTCTTTATTGCTTATTCATGCTTCACACTTTGCAGTAATTCAGCATGGTAAACAGCCTCTCTCTTATGTGCTGATTTGAGCTTCAATTTTGGCAGTTTCCTAAACTGAAGTTTTACACCCCCACTGTAGTTAGGATAACTTAATTCCCTAATGGATACTTAACACATCTAATTACTCTATTTTTGAGCTGCAACTGCTGTTGAAACATGGCTCTGTTCTTTCATTCCAGAAGCTTTCTAGATGCAACATCTTTTTTTTACTAAATAAAACATTTTCCGCGACTTTGCCAACTCTACATCATAACTTCAGAATTCCATTGAGGGTTTTCTAGTGACATCATAATAAAGAGCAAAACAAACAAACCAAAAAGCTGAAGACATATTAAAATATAGTTTGGGTATATTTTCAGCTTTTTTACACATGATAGGAAGACTCAGACATTTGTCACAGTAATCTGAGTATTTTTCAGGACTGCTTCAAATCTGGAAAAGACTTAATTTCAAAGCAGGATGCAGAGATATATTTCATATTTGTAAGGAAAAAATAATTCTTGCCCCTAGCTTCCATCGCCTCACCACCACCACCATCAAGGAGAAGGGAGAAAAAAAAAGGATATATGAAGTGCAAAAGGATGCTCTTAACTGGGACAGTCAGGAGATAGCCATACACCCAAACTCGAGGGCTGCTTCTGCTCTTGGGTCTGAGTTTTAGCTTCCAATTGCAAGTAAACCTTGGCTGCTACTCCACATGTTAACTTGTCTATGTGATGTTGAAACCTTGCTTGGCTTTAGTGTGTAGAGGAAAAGTGCCTTCACAAGACCGTGGTGATTGGCTGGCATGCAATGACACTTTGACCTAATCTATGAATTCACAGGAAGCCAAGGCTCCGCCTGCCCAGTCTACACCAGTGGCTCATTGTCTCAAGGGCATTTCAAAGAGTTTGGGAGAGCTGCTGAACTAGATGCAGCAAGACCTTAGGTAATGATACACAAAGGACAGAGAGTTGAATCAGCAACTGGAGTGAGAAAACTGAATTTTTCCTAAGGTCAGCATTGAGTGTGACTTGACTATCAAGTTCTTACCTTTTTGGAGGAAGAAATACAGCAGAATGTGCCCTCATCTTTAAATTCACTTTTATCATTTTTGCAAAGAAGAATTTATGGGAAAGGCTAACTGTGTCATTCGCATAATTTCATGACTTGTAGCCTCAAGATAAAACACCCACTATGGAAAAATTGTCAGCTGTCCCTTGGAGTGCTTGGCTAGCTAAGGCTTCACTCTATTTTCTAGTCTTTTATTTATCCCAAGAAGAACGATTTAGGGGTGGGGAAGGTCGCTGGAGTATTGAGAGCAAGGATAATTCATCATGTAGCTTGCTGAAGGAGAGGAGACTGGAGAACGAAAAGGCAGAGAGAAAGAGTAGGAGATCTAGAAATGTGCCTGTTGTATGGAAAGATGAGATGATCTTGAAAAAAAGGACTGGAAAGTATGACAGAAAGCCAGTTTACCATAAAAAGGATGGGAGAAGATAAGAACATTCATGTTAGGGAGGCATGAAGCAAAAGAACTGATAGACATTAAAAAAGAACAATGTTATCTTGTTAAGATGGCAAGACAGCACCTTGGAGCAAAAAAGGTAAAGATGACCAATAAGTGATTTTTTGTTGTTTATTGCTATTAACACATCTTTGCCTTGGCAAGAAAAGGCAAATTCATCTTTGAGCTCCACAGACGCTGAAGAAGCATCGGGCTTGTCCTGATCAAACTGTCAGAGCATAAGTATTGAGAATGCATTTGAATGGAAAACATATTATGAAAACACACACCAACAATTTACACTATCCCATTTCAAATATTGATACGCTAGTTATCTCAAATCAATTCCTTCTTTCAAAATATGTATTTATGCATATATATGTATGTACCTGTGCCACAAAATAGCATCTGCCAGAGGCCAACTATCTGATCCTGAAGACAAAACGTATCCAGGGAGACTGGCAGTTTATGGTATATTATCTTTTTAGGTTCCAATCTCCTCCTCAGGATGGTATAAAATTCTTTGTTTTCTCACATTTAAGTAGAACATTCATATCCCTCCACATGCATATATGTATTCACCCTCCCTTCCCTCAAATCATTCTTTATCAACTTACTGGATGGAGTTCTCAATGCGTGTGATGGTGAGGAAAGCTGCTAGGTTTGCGGTGTAGGAGGAGATGACAATCAAAGCAAACAGCCACCAAGCTCCCATCATAAGTCGGGTTGCCAGGGTTGTGTATGGAACCTCTCCTCCTGTGGGGAAGAAGGAAAAGCAAGAGTTTTCATCTGCCAGAAGGAAACTCAGATCCTCATCGCTCATGCATTGCTCAGCAGAACTAGGCCCCCAAGGTCAACGGGTTAAAGCACCTTGCTTTAGTAAACTGGCCTTAGATCCACACTTCTTGTGCAGTGAAAAGTACCGGAGAAAGCCCACTCTGTCAGCCATCATTACTGTATTTAATCTTTTTTGCTTTGTGCTTTTAATTGCAATTCATCTGCCAGCCCTGTCCCATAATGGAAATAAGACTTCAAGATCTCAGAACAAAACCAGCAAAAGTAAATTCAATGCTCCTTCCTTAGAGAACTTACCTACAAACCTTAACTAAACCTTTCTTACCATTTTGAGAACATAAAATAAAAGAATGAACATCAAAATACAATTACTGTTCACAGTTCTATAGGCAGGCCTATAGTTCTTAGGATGGTACAACGTCTGGTATTTGCGAATCCAATTTCTTACTGATTCAACCATCTGTAAGCATTTTGTGATGGATCTTCATTTACGTAAAAACTCCTTCATGTTTCACCAGCCAATAGGCTTAAACGGAATACAAATTACAATTATTCCCACTCCAAGTCCAAATAATTTTCAATTATGTACACAAACTAGTTATCTGATCAACACTTGATAGTGAAGCATCACCTTACTGTTTTGTTCAATGTATGTCCTGTCTACACAAAGCACTGGGAACTCTGCAACACCATACAATAAACAAATTTGAAGCTTTATTCCTACTTCAGTGGAGTTGTACCATGTGGGAAACAATAACTGATTCCATTAATTTACAGTTTTGTTATATAAGTATTTTAATCCTGTGCCTTTTAGGAATTCCAGTACTGAAATATAAAATCTATATTAGAACTGTACAGGTAGAAATAACTTTCCTTTTATTCCCAAGATGCCATGCAATTATTTGAAATAAGAATCTATTGATCAGATCATGAGAGATTATTTCAGTATTAGGACTTTTGAAGATGAACACTAACTTAAAATCGGAAGCTATGGTTTTCTCTCTCACATAACTTTTGCATGATTTTTAATAGAATATTTCTACTTTATAACAGTTTTGCAATGTGTTTAGAATACCTAATTTAAAATAGATTTTTAATAAAATGAAAAGAGCACACAGCTATATAAATTTATTGGGAAAAGCTGTTTGTCCTTTTAATTTTCAGATGCCAATCCCTGCCAATAATCTTCAAAATGAATTGAAATGGGTAGAATGATGGAGAAGAAGCCAATGATCTATTGGACAGCCTTGATTTTTCATTTTTCAGTGTAATGAGTAAAACTTTAAGTTCTCACATTTTGTTCTTGAAATGAGACAACCACTAAAATTCACATGCCTGCCTTCTAATTTTCAAGCAAGGATGCTGTGCAACATGTGACCGTGAAAACCATCACAGCGCCCTCAGCCACTGCATTTCCCTTCCATTCATACAGTGTAGTTTACCCATACATCAGTAAGGTTGTCTCCACTGTTGGCTATTACCTTTTCTTTTCTAAGACCCATGTGAACAACAGCCTTTAAAAAACCCTGTGTGCACTTGTTATCCCAAGTGCTTTTATTTCACTTAGGTGTTTGTGAATTCTTGTTTCTAATTCACAATTGTACTTTGTATATCAGCAGTCAACAAGTGAGGCTTCAGGACAAAGCTTGCATCCAAGTACACATTCAGTAAACACACATGACAAGAATCCAACACTCCTGCCCCTATTCTAAAATCTTTCCACTGACACTTCTTAAATCAGCATTTCTAAAGTAGGATTGACACTGTAGCTGCATAGGTGCATGATTTTTAAGCAGTCCAGGCAGGAAGCTCCACCTCTCACAATGAAAAAAGGAAAGAAAGAAAAACAAAAATCAAAGGAGATCTTTTACTGCCATACTATCATTTCTTTGGCATCTATTAGGAGACTTCCTGCAATATAGTCTTGTTCTATTGTACTGTTTGCTAAAACACTCTCTGCACCATGACAGCTCACCTTACAAAACCTCTTCACTTCCCCCAATTCTGTTTTTAGCAACAAAACTTTACAGAGTTTTCTTTCAGTCCACGTTTAGACGTTTTCTCAGTGCAGAAGAGTACCAAGCTACTCAGGAGAGTAACCATCATTGGTTTTCCATTAACATTACCATGAAAAAGTGCTGCAGATCTAACAGTCACTACTATTGTTGACTGTAAATTAGTATGCAGAAAGGACAGGCATGGAAACCTCCCTTGGCTCTGCTTCTCAATATCTAGTATGAGTTTCAGGTGCATGGACATCTTTATGGATGAGAGCATATTTTAGTTACAAGGGGTTATGCACAGGACACACAATGCAACAGAGGAGGGAGCCAAGAAAATCAAACAAGTCTTTCCCTGCTATTGTCTTTCACGTAGTATCACAGCAAAGCTTAATAAACCCTAATGGCAAAGGAGGCCACCTGATGCCATGTAAACACACCTTGGGGACCAAAGTAAAATATATCCTATCACACCTCATTCCTAGAGCAATCTCATCTGCCTTTAAAAATTTTTGATTGTATGTGCAGGAAGGAAAAGATATTTTCCAGAGGAAACTGAGCTAGCGAAAAGCAATCTCTTTGGGAGTTTCCTGAAAGAGCTGAATTACCATAGAAGTGACAGTGAAACCAATTACTTTTAGTCCTCCCACTCTCATCTAATACAGCTCTCCTTCATCAGTCCTAGACAGGTTTAATGTTGGCCTACTTCAGATGACAGGCTTACAGCTTAGATCACAATTTACCTTAGAACTTTTGTTTGTTCCCATTTCTTTCTATGTGCTTCAAGCTAAATATCAGAAGGCAAGAAAAACAACACGTCGCCTTGACAATGCAAACAATATAATGTATAATTATGGCAGACCTAAATATAAAATTCCCATACATATTTGCAATTACTTTTAAATTGTTCACCCTCATTAATAGTAAGTTCAAACATTTCTTCAAGTAAAATATGACAAGAGATCATTATAGGCAAAAAGGAGGAATAAAATCGTAAGGAAAATAGACAAAACAGGGAAACTTAAGATCACAGTCTGGTGAGACCTTGGTATTCTACAATTCCAGACTAAAGTTAAACAATTCAAAGTACATAAGCTACTTCTCCAAACATCTTTTTTGCAGTGATCTGTCAATTGTTCGCTTGAAGAAAAAATGTGTTCATCTGCATAGCCCAGAACTATGAAAGTGTTTCAGGCAGAAATGGAAAAAAAATTTTTTTTTTGTGGAGAAAAAGAAACAGTGAAATGTTACTTCGAGAAGTTTTAACTGCAGCTGGCATTTCTGAGATCAAGTCTGGTGGCAGCTATCTTGCTAAAAAAGTGATACAATTTTTGTTGCTAGTCATCCAGGCAGTAAATGTGCAAGATAAGGTTTCTCTCTGATTTAATATCAATTTAACAATCTCACTTGGAATGCACAATATTTATAAGTAGAATTTATTTGCTTAAAGCAACAGCTCAAAAATAATTTTGTTTACTATTACTAAAGCAAACTGTTTGGCAGCACAGAGCCCACAATGTTGAGAAAACACCAAATTGATTATTAAGTACAATGTCTTTTGAAGATTAACTATTGAATATACTTTATAAACAACTACAGACAGAGAAAAGTCACAAACCACCGTCATTCTATGTCCTGAATTTGCTAACTCACCCCACTAAATGTTCCTGGGGGGAGCTGAGAGCTGGACTGGGAGTCTGCTGCAGCAGTTCCATATGTGAAGAGAAAGGCTTGGATGAGAATGCTCTAGCCTTCTCCTGCAGGAAGGACACTACAAGAATCATGGCTTGCAATTACTAGTTGTGATAACCACAGCTGCCAGGGAAATCCCAAAGGCTAGGTTCTTATTATAGACAAAACTCAGTTTGTCACCAATGCTTAGCATCAAGGCTGCCATACTGTTCTCACTGCAAGAGCACGTCTCAGTTGTACATAACTTGGTCAAATTTCAGTTATTTAAGCTGCAACAGTCTCTGCTAGACAACTGCAAGGATTTTTAGCTAGACCTTTTTTTTTCAGACAATTTTAAGAACCATGAAGAAGTTGTAATTGTGACTGTTTTGTTGAGGAATTCTAATACTATCAAACTTGAAAGCAAGGATCTTGATTGCGCTTGGAAAAGGAAGGTGAAGAAATAGTAGTGTGGGTTATCTGGGGACAGATTTTGGTTTTGCTATTTCTTGCAAAAATTCTGTCCACATTCAGTGAATTATTTGCCTTCGGAAAAAAACAGCGGACTGGGAGTTGGCTGCAGTTTAGCCTTTAGCTTGCTGTAAGAGTCACATCAATTATGCTGTGCATCTGCAATTTCCATATTCACAAATACAAAGTGTAGAGTTCTGTTGAAAACTGTTTAGATCAATGTATATCTTATGTTTTCCCTGTGAAAGGGACATTTAGCAGAGAGACAATGTAAGGGAAGTAGTTTGTTTTTAACAAAGAGGCAAAGGCATTTTATATTTCAGCTATTTTTGCTATGAGAAAAAACCTAAAGTTTGACTGGAGTCTGCTATCTTTACAAAATCCTGCAAAGCACAGCTCTTCAAAGGCAGAATCTTTCAGGGCATTAGCTATTGCTATTGTTCTGTTAGAAACTTCCTTGATCTCTCCTGTTTTCAGCTGAAAATGTTCTATTCAGTATAGGACCAAACCAACACTTTATAGTCAGTGAAGCCTGTACCTATTCCTACCAGCTGTGAAATAAATGCAGCTTGGAAATTGTTAGAAAATCTTCCATCACAAATTCTTCTTCCCTTCTTTTCATTTTTCACCTGTATTTTTCCAATATTCCTTGAACCGTGCAGAGTACATTCATTTCCTTAACATATAAGTTGGCATGTCATAATCCAAGTTTGTAATATTACATTGTGTGCTGAAGCTAACATCCAATGACCACAGCAGGAATGACATGCATTCTTCAAGAGGAGAATACAACCCCTTGAATCAGTAATGCCTTCCAAGTAAGCTTCTAAATCAGCAGCTGAATTCCCTCGCCTTGCAAATATTGGCAGATTGCAGGGGACTGAGAATAGGGAAGGAACTGAGCATGAGGCAGGGCTGGCAGCCAGATTCTACAAGATCTGGACAAGTTCAAGAGCAGCTATTGCTTTTATTCATCTCACCACCTGTTTCTCCCTGAGCATTTTGTTTTTATTAAAATGAAGTGATTCAGAAGACATTCAGCTATTTTGTTTCACATATGAAACCTTTCTTCAGGTCTTCCTAAAGAGAGGGGCACTGCATCTAGGTGCTACTTAATTGTCAAGATTTTCTCACGTATTAGTTTTCTAAAAATAAATGTGAAGTAAATAACAAACAAAAAAATATTTTAAAAGAGATACCCAAAACATTAAAATACGTAGCAATATTTAGAAAAGCTATTTTTTTTTCTACTTATCATAAAAATAATTTATTTGAGCTATTGTAAATCCATGGAAATATTGGTACTAAGATGTGAAAAATTAGATAAATTTTTGAAGTCTATCTTCCTAGGATACCTATCTTCCTAGGATATAATTCATAGCAGAGACATTTTCAAACACTTACTCCAACAGCATTACAGGTGTTCTGACTTTATAGATGGCCTATTCTTTTTGTTGAACACAAGTCCTTTACACGTCAAACACTATGCTTAAGCGACAAACCAAACATATCCTTCTTTGTCTATACAGAAAATCTCTTCCTGGCATAACTATGGTATCACCTTCACCTAATGTACCACCACAATTAAATTTTCTTTAGCTCACAATAAAATTGTCAAATCCCCCTTCCTGTTGTTCAGAACTGTGACTCATATTTGTGTACACTTGTTCCCCATGTCATTTTTTCCTGACGTTTGTAGCTCTGAACTCTTTGGTATGATCAGTGTTGCCTTTTTTTTTACTATCTGCTCTATATGTGCATTCAAGATGCTTCAGCAATGGCAGCCTGAGACTTGAAAAGTACATCATTCACATTCAATTCCCCTATTATAACCCATGTTTTCACTTATGCATTACAGAAATGCACCAAAGGGGCCAAAAATTCTCTACTTCAGTGCAGTCTGGTGGTCTACAGCAGGCATTGACTCTCATCTCATTTTGTGCTCTAGCACAAATCCACATTCCCAAAAGAAATAAATTCTTTCCAAGTTTTCAAAGCCTCTGAAATACCTAATGGCATTTTGACATAGTGACACTCTTATTTCCCTTTTGCCTACCTTGTCCATTTATCTCTCAGTACTTCATGGTATCACATATTCCTACTAGATTTCAGTAACAGCATGAAGACTGAGTCTATATTCCCAAGCGAGCAATTCCAACTGGTTTTGAATGTTACTCAGATTTCTGGCACTGGTATATAGGCAATTCAAGAATGTGTTCACTTTGTCATTTGGTGTCCTCATTTATTTTTCTTTTTTTCCCTCTTAATGTCTTACTTCTGAACTAAACAATCAGTCTCTCCCATTTTTTGTTGTTAGTGTAATGATCACTCGACTAATCTCATTACTCTTGCTCCCTGGAAGATTGTTCCCTTTCAACTGGGTGGGAAGCATTGCCCTCATTGCCCTCCCAGAAGGGAAGTAATGATCCATGAAAGAAATTTCTCCTCATTTATTTCTCCCCTTTATGTGGCAGGGAGAATATCTGACATGATCTTCCTTCTCCTTCAGGCTTATTTCAAATCACTTCTAGTCATCTGATATCTATAAAGTAATTCAAGAAGCTGCATCTTCTATATGCTTATAGATCCTTGCCAACAACTCCAGAAGCCAGCTAACCTGAGGGTATATGCAAAACCTTAGGCAGGTACAAGCAGGCTTCCTCCAATCTCCTACCCAGAAGGCCACATCTGACCCAGCTCTGATCTGAAAGAGAGGTTACCTTGCTACCTTGTCACTCTGGGTTACCACTGGCCTGTAATCACCTCCTGTTATATTTCATATCTTGCAAGCTCCCTCTGGAAAGCCTCCATTTGCTACTACTGTGCATCTGTTTGGATGTGCCTTTGGCATTTGATTTACATACTAAAGCTCGGTGCTCAGCTCTCTTTCCTTATTAATAGGATGGCATTACCCATGCTGAGATTTCAAATTGTGTGACTAATCAAAGACCAATGACACTGCAACTAAGCCTTCATCAAGTTGCAGCCCAGTGTACCCACCTCATAAATCTGGTCAGCGGGCCCCTACACATAACCTGATGGACAAATAGAAATATGCAAAAGATGGCTCAAACAACTATTCACAAACTATTTTTCTTGAAACATGGGATCCTCAGTCACAATCTTCAAAATCATCCTCTGTGAAGACAGAAAATGCTCTAGCACTAAGGAAAGGACTAGTGCTGCCTAGTGCAAAACACCTCAAGTCTACTACAGTATTGGCTCACTGCTGGGTTAGCAGCCTACAGAGTGTTTATAAGGTTAAGTCTCTGCTGCTTCTGCTGTTGAATTATTTTGCTATCAGTCTTCAAATCTCAATCCTGCCCAGCCTGCTGCTTGTACTGCAGTGGCTTCACTACAGTGACAGAGGGCTAATCGTCTGGTCACCAGACTCCCTTGTAGAACTCTGCCAAGATGCAGCAGAAACTGTCATAGACATCCTTGATTAAAATTTTGTTTGAAAATTAATCTATCTGCAAAAGTCTGTCAGGCACAGCTACTCACTACATGCTTTCAATCACTTGTTTATGCAGATCTCCGTTTTTCTCCCTATATCTAAATTATACACAACCATAGTTAGGTGCTTCATAATGCTGAAAAATAATTTGTGACAATAGTACTACCAAGGCTAATCAAGGAGGGCAGCCAAATACAACATCCCTTTAGGTAAATGGAAGTTATACCTATAAAGGTCAGCTTTAACTCTCTTAATCCTCAAGTACAGAATAGAGGTTTTCTGTAATGTTCATCATTTGCATGTTAAGAACAAATGGGTCAAAGTCTCTCTTAAATCACTCCTAAGCTGTGACTAGACCATGCAGGATTCAGCCTCAGAACAAACTAGATTAAACTGCACTGTGTTTGCTACTACTTTTTAAAGCTGCTGTTTTTTTATAGCTGTAAAACCATTTCAAAATCCAAACCGCTATTCATCCTAAACATAATGATCAGGTGTGCAGAGAAGAAAGCAGAGAATGAAAACAGAGGAAAATTGTTTCATGGGAGAAGCAAAAGCCAGTCAAACCCAAAATCTAATGGACTTCGTTTAAGACTATATGAAACAGAAATTCAAGCCTCCAATTAAGAATAAAAACAGTTCAATGATGAACATTGTTACTTACTTTTTCTACTCAGGACTTTTTAGTTCAAACCTAAATATTCAAATATACTGAAAGTATAAAAAAGGGTCTAATAACTGCATTCCAGAAAAAAGGAAATGAACGAGATAATGGAAAGTCTAACCTCTTTTCAGCTGAGCTGAGATTCCAATTTTCTGCATCACTAGCAATGATAATGTTACACAAACAGTGTTCAATCATTAAATTAATTTCCATTAAATCAATGTCCTTAAAGACCAAACAGTCCTTCAATAATCACCTGATTAAAATGATGTTAGCATAATAAATTAGTTAAAGTATATTTATAACTCCCTTCCCAACAAGAAAACGTTTCTTCCCACCCACCTTGCTGAAATGGTGACAATGAGGCAAAAGTTGGGAAGGAAAGCATGTCATATCACCATGTAGCAAATGGCTGGGGTCTAGCTTCTCCTGGTATTGGTAATAATTCAACAATATATACTAATCAGTTCTGCATTTCTATTATGTAGTATTTTCAGTACGAATCTTCAAGCATGCTAGAAATTAATTCCTGGCTTTTGAGCCCAGACCCACCAAATAAATTACTTCTTTCAGATATTAACAACTTTGCTGTGGTCAAATTCCATCTTTCTTTGGAATTAGCAAAATATAATTTTTTTTCAAAATCAAAGTGCATCATAGACAAAAGAAAACATTGCAATTAATAGTGTGCAGTAATTTACTGCCAATACATTGTTGTGACTTGTGCCACATAATTACAGAGATGAAGGATGGATAGACTTGACAGTGCTTCTAAAAGTTCTTGAAAATGTATCATAAAAATATATTTAGCTTTTCTCTTCTGCGACCATTACAAAGAAAAGTAATGACTGCAGTTGAAGTTTGAAAATGGAAGTGTCTACTTGTATTTGTTAAAGTTACTGGAAGCTTTTAGATGAAGTGTCACTAGACTTATACTACGCGTCCAGATGCTGAAATATAATGTAAGTCTTGATATTTGAAAGAAAACCTTCCAATAGCTATAACTATGATGAGATTGGAACTGTGAGGTCCGCTGCCCACCTCTAATGAGTAAGTTGGCCAAAATCTCTTGTATTAATGCTGCTTAATTGTGTTGTTTTATCAGAAGACTTAGCAGAATTTAAAATTTAATTTTGGGGTTGCCCAATATAGTACCATTCAATTACATAATCATAGTAAATTGTGCTATAAGCCTAGCGATTCTATCAGCAGTTGTCTGCTGAAGAGAAGCTCTGACCAGATAATCTTTAGTTGCCACTTTTACAACATAAGACAATAATTTTATGTGATATAATTATAAATGTACACACATGCAGAGGTAAATGCAAACTAGAGCCAATATGCATGTGTAAGAAACACAAGAAGTTTTTGGGAATCCTCTTCCACAGCACTATAATGAATGATTTTAAGATTGTGCCTTACTGCATGCCTGTGTAAAGGCACTATTTGCAGCCACTGTGAGTGCATCAAAATTATATATGCTTCCCATTATTTTAGAGAATATTGGCACCTGATCTTAACAAATAACCTTGCACAATGGTTAACCTTCTGATGAGAGTTCCAGAGATGACGAGACCCAATCTCCCTGTTACTAATGGCCATATACAAATGCTCTGAAGCCCCAAACAACCAACCACAATTATCATCCATGGTACATATTCATAAGTGGCTAAGAAGCTGTCACATACAGTTTGCATAGTGGTGGCCTTGCCATCGACTATTGACAATGTTATATGTAGTACCTTCCAGGGCAGCAAAAAGAACTATGCACAATGGACTGAAAACAGGCCATCTGTACACACTATTACCATTAAACTGAACAATGTCATTAATGAGGTATTAATGTGCTGCTTTAGCTAAGAGACTGTCAGGGAAGGCATTATGAACGTGAGGGAGAAAAGAGTTCCCTTTGGCTGAAACTGAGCAAATATGAATCAAGCAAAACAAAAGACAGTGAGAACATATGGAGAAAGAATAATTCCAGTAAAGACTCCATGTCTTTTGACAGGTACATTTCACCATTACCTTCCCCCCCCCCCCCCCCCCCCCCCCCCCCCCTTCACACATCTTTCTGACTCCAGATTTTGAGGGTGAAGGGAACTTTAAACCCCCCCCCATAAGGAAAGGTAGTTGTCATCTTGAACTTTCAAAGTATTATAAATTTTTTCTTGCAAGATTTCCAAGCATCCATAACCACAGAGAAGCATCTGACTACTTTAGAGGCAAATGAATCACAGACATCTCAGGTACATTAGTCCAGTTTTTCATGCCACTAATTCTAGTTATCCTTTAATTTACAGAGTGCTTTTCTGCAATGAACTCCTAACCTTACAGAATTCAATCATGACTAGTGCAGGAGCTCTGATTATGTGCCTAAATAATACATTCTAAAATTTAGACTAAAATTCAACTTCAGGTGCATCCTCTAATGTTGCTATCAAAGGAATCTCTAAAACTCAGTTGACCAAAAGTTGTACTTTGAGAGTTCATAGTGATCAGGAGAAAGAAGAAAACCCTCATCCTTTTAAGTTTCACTGAGCATAATGGTGTAATATCACTTATTGATGAAAATCAACAATACAGATGCTTATCTTTGACAGCTGAATAACCTGTTTTTTACTGCAAATAAGCTATCAACCCGCTTAAGATCATGACTCAGATTTGTTAGATGTGAAAAGTGACTTCAAAGATGACTTTACTGGATAGTGAGGATTTTCCTCTTTGAGGATAGATACAGAAATAAAAGAAGCTATTGTAAGAATGGAATACATGCTTATACCTAAAAATGTTCTATCAGTGACTATATCCTTGCATGAACAATGAACACTCCCACTCAACAGATTTATTATCACCATTCCTTAAGAGACCGCTTGCAGAAGATTTTCTATCTTTCCTCTTCACTGTTATCTTTACACTCTCAAAGTACGGGGGAAGCAGACTCTTCAGTCAAAACCTTGTGCTCCTTCATCTCAGTTTTTGTCTGGTAGATGAGGTATTACACATTTTAAACTCAACATCATCCCACTAACTTCAAAAGCACTGAAAAGGTAAAGTCCTACTTTATGATCTCTCCCTCCCCTGGTGACAGTGGAAGAATAAAGCAGCAGTAGGTTCCTACACCAGGATGCTGCTGTAATGAAGGTGATCCCTTTAATTTGCATTCTGGGAAGATGACTAAATGAAAAATAAAATTAAAAAAAAAAAAAACCAAACAGCTTTCCTTCTCCCATATTTGGAGAGTGGACCTTAATCTCAGCAATCAGGGAAAGCAGCATGTTGGTTAACTTAATCAGAAGATTATTTTCATATCATTATTTACTTCCTTTCAATATTAATTTTGGCCTATTCCTTTTATGCACCCTTTAATATTACAAGACATTTGTGGAAAAAAAAACCTCAACATCTTAAGAAGGGGGATTTTTCTTCCAGCAGCTTCAAAAGCTCTTTGCTACTCCTGCCTTTACAGTTTGCAATCTTCCTGGCACCTACCCACTAGTTGGTGTTATGAAGAACTGGATGGGTGCATACAGCAATGGCACAGCTGTTAGAGAGGAGGGACTCCCTATAGACCAGAAAAGTAATGGAAAACTACCACGGGTTACCCTCTAAATCCATGTTCGTCTGGTGCCTTGGTTATATTCTGCTGAAAAAGGCTGATCAGTTTGTATAACAGATGAAATCGCTGTCATCCAAGCAGAGGGGGTGTATTATTAATAAACCCAAACCACATTTCTCACTTCCTCCCTACCTCAACAGCCAGCCAGCACTGCCAACTTAAGTGCGAGCTTTTGTGCAGAAAAATCAATTAGGAGGACAAGTAAGACTTGCCTCTTCTGCTTCCAAATATGTTTGCAGATAGACATGTGGGTTACAGTCCTCAACCATGCAAGAAACAATCAGTTCCTGGCTAAATTGTTCTTCCTCGTTTCCTCAATTAAATATACAGGTGAACTCTGAAAAGTCAGGACTGATTACTTAATCTGAATCTAACCTATCCACTCTTTGCCCAAATATAGTATAAAGTCATTAGAAATCATAACAATTAAAAAAACTTTTCTGAGTAAATATTCACCTTAAGATGCTTTTGAAAGAACACAGGAAGATGGAAAGATGCCATGAACATCCAGTTCTACTTTCCCTTTTGCCTCATTTGGTCTTGATCCACATACATATCATAGCCAGACAGACATAGCCTTCTCACAGTCAATTAATCAGGCCTGGAGCTAGTCCTAGGGGAACGAAGGTGTTTTCTGGGCTTTCATACCACCATTAATTCTCCACCTCCTCACAGAAGGTGTGTCAGACACAACATCTCTAAATATACTGCCTCATGTACCCAGTGCTATTACTCAAGCAAGCAGGTGCAAGCAAGATAAGAAACCCATTATTTTAGATGCCTCTGAGAACTGCCTGAGTCTTACCTTCAATTTAGGGGAAAATCCAAGCATATTCGCTGCTAGTTTAATGCTAGTTATATCACATTGCTGCAAACAAATGCCCACGCTGCTGAACATTTTCCTTGGAGCAATAATTCTCAGTATATGTTGTAATTTTCAGTGATTACTTGATATTACCAAACACATTTGAGACATAGGACACAATTGCCAAAATTTAGTCACTTTTTGATGCTGTCAGGGGGACTGGCTGAACCATTGAGACATGTGGAAAAGGAGTACAGATACCACAGAGCTGCAGCACCACTTTCAGAGGGATGACTTCATGAAGGTACACATGTATTTACTAATACAAAAGCCTAGATTTAATGTAATAAAATAAGAATTTTGGGATTTCATGTTTAAAGGTGGAGCCATAATATCACAAATAAACCTTTTTTATATCTGACTTTCATTTTCCCAGCTTACTGCTCTGCTTTTTAGGCTCAGCAAATCTGTTTCCCTTGTTAAAGGAATATTTCAAGACCTGGCATTAATCTGAAGAGCAACTACAATTTTTAATAAATCAGACTGGCATTTAAGTTTTGCTTTCTATTTGAAGATATTTAATATGATTTCAGGAAAGAAGATAGGTAGTACTTCCATTTTACAGCTGAGAACTGATATACAGATACAAAATGAAGTTTCTATGGTCAGCCAGCAAATCAGATGTGGAGTCCAAATTAGGAACTACGTCTTAATCCTAAAGCCTTTATACTGCATATTTCTTTATTTGCTAAATTAAAAAATAATTAGGCTTCACCACTAAACATTGTATATAAAGACATAATTGATTTCTAACACTTTTTAAAAAACGTTTTTAGAGTTTTTCCCTGAATATTAAATAGAGATCGGTGTACAGTTAATTAAGAGAAAATGCCAGTAAGAAAATACGTTGTTACAGCATAATGGTTTCCTGCTGATAGGGATATGCTGAGAGTGAGATAAGCAAGATGGAGTAATTTATTAAGCAACAGCACACTCCAGGCACTGCATTTCAGGAGGATTATATCACGCTTTGGGTGGTAATACAAGAATCAAGACTGGGAAGCCTGAGAAGCATTAACCAACCGAGAAGTATAATAATGACTTTGAAGAGCTGAGGTTCAGAGTCTATTTCATTGCTTCATGAAATGTAATTCAAACAATGCAAACAGTAAGATTTGATAATTTACTGGGCATTATGAACATAATTGGCCATTGCTGACACCACTGATGACCAATCAAAACATCTAGTTGTGACTAGCATTTTAAACTAACCAAAACATAAAGGGATAAATAAATGGCTCAGTAGTGATGCTATCACATCATTCATTTCATAACTTTGCTGGGTCGAGCAGGAGTATTAAGATCTCCAAAGAAAGTACTTCTGCAGGTAACACTTCAAGCAACCATAACACTACAGTCAAACCCTACTTATAAAAGTATAATTAGTGTTTGTTTTGTTGTAGTCACTGAGAAGTGATGAAATTTTGCATGATTCAGTCATTTTAAAGATATTACCTGTTATAGCAAAAAAAAAAAAATACCAGCAAACCCACATCTGCCCGGTTCTCTTTTTTACAGACATTTCCAAGAGAATCAGTACCTTGCAACTTTACCTGCATAACCTAAAATCCTGCCACCCCTGCAGGCCTACCTGCTCTTACAGAAAAAGTAAAATGAACAGAGTGGGAAAGGAGAGAGAAAGGTCTTTTATATTAAATGTCTTCTATATTAAATACAAAAACATTGTAATTTTCTATGTAACTTCATTATTTTGTCTCCATTCAGCTGAATTCTCTTAAACTAAGTAAGCTTTTCATTGTAATCTGAAGGAAAATGTGAGAAGCTGCTCTCAAAATAAAATCCTCTAGAACATTCCTCTGCATGTTCTCAGTAAAAATTATGCAGCATTTCGTCTGTCTCAAAAAAACGATCTATTATACCAAAAGGGCTGGGAATAACTCTAAAACCTGAACTTCCGTTTCTTAAATCATGGGTTTTCTGCTGTAATGGTGAGAGCAGAGTGCTCTCTAAGGTATTTCATAACAAGAGCCCATAAACTAGTAGGAAGCTAATAGAACACCTTCAGAAGACTAAACTATGTTCTCAGCAAGAATAAATAGACATTTTACCATTGTGGTGGGTTTTTTTTCCATTTAATCTCTATAAAGTTTTTAGCAAAGTTTTCAGTAAGTCATAGTTATTCTCTGAGACAGTTATTTGGTCCCTGTTCATATGGCAAGTTATTGGCTTGTCCTAATGGGAGGAAAATTTGAGGGAACAGCACCAAAAAGAGGGCTGAAGAGAAAGAAAAATGCAGTTGTATAGAATAGCACAAAAGTGGAGTAAAGGCTATATGAGAGAGCACTATAAAATTATCACTCAGGCTGGTTGAGGCAGGAAGGGACCTCTGAAGATTATCTCGTCCAAACATCTCCTGCCCAAGCAGGGCCATCTAGATCCATTTGCCTAGGAAATGTGTTTAGATGGCTTTGAACATCTGCAAGGATAGAGAATCCACAACCTCCCTCGTCAACTGATGTTAGTGCTTAGTCAGCTGGGTGACCCCTAGCATGCACTAGTGGACAAGGCTGTTCCTTCCCAGGGACAGCACTTTGCACTCCCCTCCATGGAGCTTTGTAGAATACATAGAAACAGAGGCCTGGAGAGCAGCAAAGCCAATGAGGTAGAGCAGGAGCAGCAGGACATTGAGGTCACAAGTGCTAATTGAGAAGAAAGCTACAGCAATGGTGACCACCAGCTGTGTGAGTTAGGCAAAAGCAAAACCAGTGAGGAGTGGACTGATAAGTCAAGGGGAAATCTAGAGGGGGAGAGAGAGAGAGAGGAAAGCCAACAAAAAGGAAACATTAATAACACTTTCTGTCCAACTGGCAAAAGCTAATTTTGAAAAGAAGCAAAATACAGAGCTTCTACCACCTATTTTTGTAAGATGAGCAAGTGGAAAAGAACAAATTCAGCAGCTGTGACACTAAATTTCAACATAACTGTAATTCTCTACAGTCTAAATCTACCAATTTGTTTAATCTTTAGACATAAATAAACAACTCAGAGATAACAGATGTGTTACAGAATCTCATGCCTGGATGAGTAGTTCAGAGTCAGAAGCATTTGTTTTTAATATAATGCACAGCACTACATGGTCAAGATAAACTGAAAAGTCTCTTCCTTCTCAGTGGTCACAGTACACTGTAGATTCAGTGGATACAGAGGGTAATAAGACAAAGCATTTCAGTGTACTGGCCATAATTTTTTGTTTAAATGAAAGGCTCAAGTACAGAATAAATAAAAACACTGCACAGTTTATACATGTCTATACTAACTGAGCAATCATAGTTGCATTGCAGTTCTAGCCTCAAAAATGTTTCTTCTAATAAAACAATCACGTACCTTAAAATTACAAAAATAACTTATACACATAAATACATACTTACTTCTATATTGAATGAATTTAAAGCTAAAAGTGCAAGTCAGAGGAAATATATTTCTTTATTATGAGAGTCTCAAAATGGTACCTAGAGTGGTCACTCCAACATGGAAAAAAACAGCAACTGAAAGTCAAGTTAGAGACCTAAGTTTAAATGATATGAGAAACAGTGGCACTAAGTTTAGTCTAACTTTAAGGAAACAATTAAAAATACTTAAATTTTGCTACTTGAGTATGACAGTAATTATAGACATGCCTTAAAAACGATTGGACAGTCTGCGCTGACTCTACAGAGAAAAACAAAGTATTTTTCTCTCATGTTTCAAGAACTGCAAAAGGCTAGAAGTTATTAATAGAATTTGAACAGAACATCAGAGGCGACGCTGAAAGAAAATACAAAGTAACCCAGCAGATCAAAGCTACCTACTAAAATCTGCAGAGTTTTAAACTATTTTGGAAGAAATAAGCCAAAGAAGTACTTTCTGTTTCAATCAAAACAGGTTATAAGTTTCCTTAAAGAATGGCATGTATTTTTGCACCAAAGGCCTCTCTTGTCTTCGGAGTCATGTCAGTACTGGAGCCAGCCTGTGTAGTTGCAAATCTTTCCTCTAGCTAGAGAAAAGAAAGAGAAGATGACAGCAGAATGTGCTTGCTAGCCCCAAAGAATCTAGCACTATCAAAGCACTAGCAATTCTTGATTCATGCTGCTTTGTTTCTTTCAGTGCAGGATATAAAAGCACCTTTGGCTGTATGTTCTTATAACAGAAATTAGTACCTTGTCATGTTTTAAATCAGCAGCTGAAAGACTTCTTGAGTGAATGTGACAGTATTTGAAATGTCCCATGCTGCCACACTTAAGATATGCCAATCACAATTAATAGCAACACACTTGCTATTCCAAAACAAATAAAACCTGCAGAGCTTTTCTGCTGAATGAAGAGCTGATGAGTGAAAACAGGAGCAAAATTGCCACAATGGCCAGTTAGCCTGTCAATGGAAATTACTTTAATTTGCCTGTATTCACAAGGGTTAGTAAACAATAATGCTTCAGCTAAGATATTGTTTGTCATATTCAAATTGAATATAACAAGGCTGACACTATGAATGGATCTCTTTTGCACTGAATTTCTGAGGTTTTCTGAGTCTTTATGTTTAAATTGATCTGTAAGTTTCATATATTTTCGTATCAAACGTACTAAATTTGTATCGTTTTTCCTCCTAGCAAGGTAAGGACTGTCCACTTGTTGTCTGAAGGAGCGACATGCCTATAGCTTCCTCTCGTAGAGCAGGAATTGAGTGAATATTTTATATTATTCTAGTGGATTCTAAAGAGATGTGCTGAGAATCCACCTGGTAGGGTGGCAGGATTTCTGTCTCTGTAAATAAATGCCTCTCACCTTCCAAGTTCTGTGTTTTTTGTTTTTTATTCTTAAATCCCACAACAGTTTTGGTGCTCCCAGATGACACATCCCACCAGCAGATTTTACTAATTCTGAGTTACACTTCATAATCCTCCTAACGTGGGGACTGGATGCAGATTTCTCCGAGCACATTACTCTTCTTTGTTTATTCCGCTATTTTTTTGTCGCCTGGTCCCATTTCTTCTAATCTAATTTTTTGTTGCTTATTTCAAGGCTTCTCCTTAAGCCTTCATCAAGTGGTCACTTTTACTAACTGGTCAGTAAACCTTTTCTCTGTAAGCTAACTGAGCATCCATTGAAGGACTCCCTTGCAGGCTAGTACTCTGGATCTATGACTCTGGAAACATTGGGGTACCAGGCAACACAGGTTAATTCGGACAGACATAAGGCAAACAATTCAGATAATAATCCATGAGACCGAAGTATGTGATTAAACTAGTTTTTCCTCCTTTAAGCCTTTGCTGGGCAGATTCCTATAAAGTTTTTGGGGACTAATGATGTTGGGAGCACAGCAGGGATACTAAGGCTAATACCGAGCAATAAACCTATGTAAAATTACTCACATTCATGCAGTAAAGAAACTAATGCACAAGTTTTAACCTAACAGGCAGACAGATGTAATGAGTCTAGTTCTATAACGGACCAACTGCTCTCTCACAGTTGGATTCCCTAAACAGTTACACTGGGAATATTTTGCACAGAAAGAAAACTTTATCAACTCACCCACATACACTCAAAAAACTTTTATAGCTCTCAGCTGGCTCTGAAGCCTTTGGTTTTCTTTTAAAAAAAATCCACAACAAACATGAAACAATCTCTTCAGCTTTCCCCAGCCGGCCATCACTGCTCAATGCAAATGATAATTTTAAAAGTAATCATAGAATGGTTTGTGTTGCAAGGGACCTTAAAGATCACCTAGTTCCAAGACCCCTGCCATGGGAAGGGACACCTTCCACTAGAGTAGGTTGCTCATAGCCTCTTCCAACATGCCCTTGAACACCTCCAGGGTTTTCTCTCTCTGGGCAACCTGTTCAAGTGCCTCACCACCCACACAATAAAAAATATCTTCTTAGTATCTAATCTAAATCTACGCTTTTTTAGCTTAAAACCATTACTCCTTGTCCTATCACTGCATTCCCTGACAAAGAGCTACTCCCCAGCTTTCCTGTAGCCCCTCCTTTAAGTACTGGAAGGCTGCTAGAGGGTCTCCCTGGAGCCTTCTCTTCTCTAGGTTAAATGACCTCAACTTTCAGCCTGTACTCACAAGGGAAAGTGCTCCAGCCCTCTGATAATCTTTGTGGTTCTCCTCTGGATTCACGGTATNTCTCTAGGTTAAATGACCTCAACTTTCAGCCTGTACTCACAAGGGAAAGTGCTCCAGCCCTCTGATAATCTTTGTGGCTCTCCTCTGGATTCACGGTATCAGACCCATGTCCTTCCTGTGCTGAGGACTCCAGAACTGAATGCAGCACTCCAGATGAGGTCTCACAAGAGCAGAGTAGAGGGGCAGAATTACCTCCCTGGACCTGCTGGTCACACTTCTTTTGATGTAACCCAGAAACAGTGGCTTTCTGGGCTGTAAGTGCACTCTACCAGCTTATGTTGAGCTTCTCATCCACCAGCACCCCCAAGCCCTCCTCTTCAGAGTTAATCTCAATACATTCTGCACCCAATCTGTAATTGTGCTTGGATTGCCCCAACCCAGTTGTAGGACCTTCCACTTGGCCTTGTTGAACTTCATGAGGTTCATATAGGCCCACCTCTCAAGTCTGTCAAGCTGTATGAAACTGCACCTCTTGTAGAAATTCTGTTTCAGTTTTTCTTCTTTTTAAAAGAGGCTTTTTCTCTTCTGAGAGTTTCAAACTTTGTTTTAGTGCATACTTGTAGCTGTTATAGATATTAGTTTATTGTTTCTAACATTGAATAATGTATTTTCTTAATTACATGTTGCTAGTGTTACATAAATATAATGCTTTTAGATACAGTGTTCTGTCCAAATTAATGTTAAAAATCCCCAAAACTATCTGGGACCTTTAAGGCTGTAGTGGATATAGATGGCTCTTTGTAGAGGAGATTCTCTGTATAATTACAAATAGGTGTATTTGTAGTGCTAGTAGCAACTGACAAACTATTACACCAATATGCCAGAAGGTATTTGTTCTGCTTTGTTGTCAAAATACTTATCTAACTCTTCTTTATTCTCATATGAAGCTGTGCTTTTTTAATTCCACTTTGCATTACAATCCTAATTTGTAGACCAGTATTCTAAGCAGTGTATAACTAGCCAAGATCTGTAGTCTTTGATGTCTCTTGGATGCATGGTTAAACCTCTGCCAGAAGCAGATTGTGAAGGACTTGGGAGTATAAACAGAACTGGGGAAAAAACTAGGTTACACTAGATGCTAGAGGAGATTGAGAAAGCATCCAGGAAGGTGAGAGAAGATTGAGTTTAAACATTATGTAGGCAAATGGAGATAAATCAGAAGGATGACAGAATATCTGATACAGTAAGACCATCTAACACTGGTGACAAATTGAAACTTAGCTCAAAAGCCATGTCCCAGCATTTTCTATCTGATTGTGTAACAACATAGCACTCACATTAACAGATGATGAGAAATGCTTTTTGTTTCCCAGAAAAAAAATCACCTTTCTCTAATTGGACAACTATGAATCAAAACCAGCTAGCACGTAGTGCTCCAAACATCTTACCATTCCCACACTTGGCAGCCAAAAGCCTTAGAAATCTTAGAGCACAAGGCTTTCCAGTGCTCCCAGTCCCTTGTGGGTTGTGGGAGGGAGGCAGGGAAGAGTAAGGTCCCTATAGCATTATGGAGAATATATAGGTTCTCTCAGAGGCAGAGTGTCCTGGTGTTTCTTACCTTGTTGTACAAAGGATCCATACACAAACCACATGGAGTTGTAGAGGGTTGTGGAGGTCATGGATCCCATCTGAAGGCGTGGGGGGTTGAGCCAGTTCAAGAGGTAGACCAGCAACCCTACTAAGAGGACAGTGCCAGCTATGCATGCCCACAGGGAAAGGTCAAATGGTGCCAAGCAGGCAAACATGTCCACTGTCTTCTCTGCCTTTCGCAGGAGCACACCCACTGAGTAGTCCATGTAACGCGTTGTGAAGTCCACCACATTTTCCCTCTCAGGAGTGATGGTTAGGGCAGAGATCCCTATATCAGCTCTCTGAGAAAAGAGGGAGAGAGAACAACATGCATAAGTAGGAGCTACAGAAAAGATCTTGGTTCTTTTGTGATTTACAGCAGCTAAACTTATGGAGAAGTAGATGTAAAAGCCAATCTCTTAAGCATCCTATATGTGAAAACAGAAATATGACTAAGGCTTGAACAGAACAGCTGTACCACATCTTAGTTCATGTAAAGGAAACCTTTTTTGGAGGACTAGGGCACATTAGCTCTCCATGTTGTTATTTTCCAAGGAATCACAATAGTTCAAATACAGATAATAGCTGGAGGAAGTCTACTTCTGGTCATTTTTCTCAGACTGGTTTACTGAAGTCATCATTGTCATTGTGGCAAAGGCAATCCTTGTATATAGCATTTCCAGTCAGAGGAAATTAGTTGCCTGACAGACCCACATGATATTCGACATTTTGATGACATGATGATCATGACAAAGGACTACTGAATGATAAAAGGCATCCCATATATCCTAGGATTTGAGGGGCACTTGAAATATGGAAAAACACCAGTTTTGGCTACAGAGTCTATAGTGCAGAAGAGTAGATATTCTATGCAGCTTCTTTACTATTAATTCCTCTACACCCTCCTGCTAAGCAGTTCCTCTCTATGCCAACCTATCCTGAAGCTATCATGAACTTACTTTGTGCCCTTTGTATTTTTTACAATTTAAAGAACCCATTTCAGATAAGAAGAGAATGAATAATATTCCTTGATCTAATCACTGTATTTCACAGCAAGTCTGCGCATTACATCTCCAGAGACACCTGGCATGACTACAGCAGGTGCTATTTTAATTTTCACACCCACAGCTAAAACTGCAGTCAAAACAAGAAAGGGTTTATAAAGCAGACATATTAACACCATTTTAAAAAGCAGAAACACTGAGCAAAAACTCCTGTAAATTCAGATATTTTAATAACTAAAAAGAGTACTTAAAATACTTTAAGCTGATACTAGTTTGATTTAATCCATTTCTGCTCCGCCTAAAGCAGTGTGTGGTCCTTTGGAAGGTGGTGAGGAGAGCACAAAGGCTTGAAAGTACTGTGTCAAATTTTATTAACTCTCTTGAATTCTTTCTTCTTTCCCAAAGAACACAGAAATTGCTACGTCCTTAGGAATGTGAAATGAAATATGAAGTGGGAAAGCATGGCAGCTGAAACTGATTAAAATCAAATTTGCAAATCATCTGGGTTCTTTTAATACCATCTGCAAAACACTGTGCAGCCCATGATACAAACACACTTTTAATCACAGTGCACTTAAGGCTTCAGTTTGAATGATGTTACTTTAACTTCATATTAATTGTTCACTGGCTTGAGAATGCAGTGGAAGATAGCTGGTGGCTGATGATTTCATTGAAAAAGTGTTTGAAAATATTGATTTGCTTAAAAGCCACGAATTAGAGCTTCAGATTTCATTTGTGGGTTAGATTCTCTACTGTCCTAAGCTGTGCTTATGTGCGCAGCTGAAAACATGGCTTCATGAATTCACTTCTTTTTCCTTCCCAACAACTTTTTTTGAGCGATGATTTAACTGTCCCTTGCCCATGGGAAGCAGCAAACTCAGTCAATAATGCAAGTAAAAATTTCATCAGAATAGCCCATGGAAACAATCAGATCTTCTCAGTCTGTCCTCTGATTATAAAACTTCTACTCCACAAGTGACTTGAGTGACTATTAGTATCCTAATGGTTAAGTCCCAGCTCCAGTGAGCAAGTTGCAAAGCAGTCATCATTTGAACTGTTTTCCATATAAATGTATTTAAAATAATTTACAAATGTAGAAGTCCAATGCCAGTATTTGTCAAACAGAAAAACATGGTTATACTTAATGAATAAAGTTTGTTTTGAGTTTTTTCCTAAATATATATTGAAAAATGAAATAGGAACTCAGTGTTAAAGATGGACACATGGAAACAAAAAGTCCAGGACTTAGCCACATCTGCTTAGCTTTAGCTGTGTTAGTAATCATCACCATGTTGCTGAAATACTTCCCTTACACTACATTATTGTGAGGTGCTAATTCAAGTTGCATTTGTAAGATGTTTAAAGATTCTCCACTGAAAAGCAATACACGTAAATAAAGATATTTTTGTCAAGTAATAGTTTATCATAGGAGTGAATAGTTAATAGAATTTTTTTTGGCCTTTTCCCTTTTTTTTTGAAGAGAAACATATTTCTCCATGAAAAATGTTGAAGAGCATTGCATGAAAAAGCACAGTATGTGGCATTTGTGGAAATATTACTTATACTTTACTTTTCTGGAGAGCAATCTCTCAAAATTCCCCAGTATTATGATTCCACACCAGCTATTAGCCACCTATGACAGAGGAAGAATGTTGTCCTAATGGAAATATTGCAGTTCCTTTGTCATGCCGCAGCAGCAATGTTGATATAATTTTCTTGCGATTAGAGAGTGGCAGTAAAGTAAAAAATAGAAAGGAGGGAGATAGTCCTGACCTCTGTGTATTCCTGTGTTTAGCTGCTTAAAAAAAAATCAAGGTTACACTGAAATAAAACAACTCATATTCTTAACTTATTAAATTGAGTAATAAACAACAATTTACCAGAAAATTATATGTTTAGCACAAAGTCAAGCTTAGGTTTAGCTTAATACTTGATCTACCGATGCTGTGCATTCTTAATTACATATAGATTCTGTCAACTTATATCAGAACTGGTAGATGAAAAAATTAAATGCCTGTCATTAACATGTCAAATTGAATGAGAGAAGACATCAGTTTGAAGAAGTCAGCGTTCACTTAGTGCTTCTGAGACAGAAAGGCAAATGCATGCAATTATGTCAATATTTAGATGTAAAGCTGTCAATCTGAATTATAAACATGTAAAACTCTCAACTCAGTAAGTTTTCACAGTGCCAAAATCAACCAACTCTCAGCATTTAGATGTCTGTTTAAAACATTTCTGATGAGTGAAACTGGGACAAGTGAAACTGGGACTCCTGAAACTGACTGACTGGAAAAAACAGCAGAGGGCATTATTTTTCTTTATGTGACCTGCTTAGGAATTTATATTCATTAACAGCAGTTCTCCTGAGGTCACTGTAGAGCAACATTACCTGAATCAGAAAATCCAAAATAAGTGACCAAACGGGGCTGATAACATTATTACTGGTGTCAGAGAAGTAGCTCATCAGCAAAGCCTAGAAATCCCCCAAGAGCCCCTATGCAATTTTGTAAGCAGGCATATCTTGTACACATAGCAATCTTAGGATGATTTCTGTGGTTCATGATCAAGAACAGGGAAAATAAATGAATCTACTTTAAGTTGCTCCCATGAGGCCTTTATTTTATCCATTTTCCATGTTAAATCAAGTTTCAACGAAAGCTGAAAGCATTAAAACATAGTCCCACATATTACACAGTTACTAATATGGCCATGCAAAAATTAATCATAGAGACATTTTTGCTCAAGTTAAAAAACATCCATCCAAATAATCCTCCTTTTACTCAGCTCTTATTTTGTCTACTCACTTTGTCCTCCCTGTTTGCTCTCTTCTTTCCTATGTTTCCACTTAGGAAGACGCATTATAAAAAAAAGAGGCTTCTACTGGGCTTGTAATTTTTCTCAAAAATGTTTAGGATGTGTTTAGTTTTCCTTTTCTGATGAACTGAAGTGGAATCAGGCAGTTTTCCCTATGCTATTTGCTTTCTGATGGCTCCTCATTGGAAAAATATCCTAGCAATCTGGTTAGCATAGAGAATTGTGGCCTCCTCTCCCAAGTGACAGGGGACAGGATAAGAGGGAATGGCCTCAAGCTCCACCAGGGGAGATTTAGGCTGAACATTAGGAAAAAAAAATCACAGAAAGGGTCACTGGGCACTGGAACAGGTTGCCTAGGGAGGTGGTTGATTCACCTTCCCTGGAGGTGTTTAAGGCACGGGTGGACAAGGTGCTGAGGGGCATGGTTTAGTGTTTGATAGGAATGGTTGGACTAGATGACCTGGTGGTTCTTTTCCAAGCTGTAGGAAAAAAAAAAATCACAGAAAGGGTCATTGGGCACTGGAACAGGCTGTCTAGGGAGGTGGTTGATTCACCTTCCCTGGAGGTGTTTAAGGTACAGGTGGACAAGGTGCTGAGGGGCATGGTTTAGTGTTTGATAGGAATGGTTGGACTAGATGACCTGGTGGTTCTTTTCCAAGCTGGTGATTCTGTGATTATATGATTCTGAATAATGGCTAATGGATATGAGTATCACTGAGAAGTCCAGAACCATCCTGGAAAGACTACTGTCCTCTCCCAGAAGTGGTATTAGCCACTTGCCTGTCACAGAGGCTCATCCCTCTGTTATTGTGGACTTGAGGGCAACTAAAGGAAGTGCTGTGAAGACACAGATAACTAACAGCAAGAGAAAAAGTTGTGGTAAAGAGCAGCTCCCCCGAAATGGGTTTTAACCTCTCCACAGGAAGCTGCTTCTCTTCGATCTAATCCTGTTTGTGAGCTGAAGCTCAGTGGGACATAGGGAAAGACCTGGCCATTTGACAGGAGAGAGGCAAGGGGACCACATGCGTCTCACAACAAGCATTTAACCTCTGCAGACCCTCTGGTTCAGCAAACGAATTACATTCAGTTTATTTTGACAGGATAGAGCCCTTGAAGTAAGGATGAACCCTAATACAGGTCTTGAAAATCAAAGGAGGGGAGTCTTGAGTCAGTTTCCAAATTCAAATTAAAGACCAGTTGCTTTGATCTGCCGATTCTAGCTCCTATTTTAACAGGCAACAGCGATTGTGTCTTCAAAGCTTGAACAGAGTGAACTTGGCATAATCTCACGTCTGCAAGGCCAACTGAGGACTTAGGGCATCTACTTGGCACTGCAGGGTTTCTGCCCTGCACTGCAGCTCAAGCAGGGCTGCTGTAAATGAGAGCAAAGTGGGGCTGCTCCTGCTGATACAGGAACCTGCATCCTGAATCAGGTTAATGCAAACACCATACACAGATCTTGAATACAGAAATTATGTGTTTGCTACTGCAACTGCCATTTCATATGAAATGTCTTTTGTAGTGGTCACAGACATCCTTCACAATGAGACGCACTCAAAAAGAGAAAGCAGCTATTTTCCATTACCCTTGAGTGAGACTTGTCTTCTGCAGAAATACATTGTTACCAACTAATTTCTGGCTGGCTCACTCACAGGCAAAGAGCACTCCCTCTGTTTCTGGATTTCCTCCACGTGTTGGCCAGACTGTCATGTAAGATTTGGTTGGGAAAACAAGAAAACACTGTTCTAAACAGGTTAGACCTATAATTTAAAACTATTCTCTACTCTTTTGCTTCCCCTTATAAAGTTGCCAAGCAGATAGATACTTGAGTTCTGGGATCAGAACTCAGTTCACAGTAAACAAGAAAGCAGCCTTTCAAGAAGAGTTTGCACTTGCTAAGGGGTAGACAGACATTGGCAGCTGGCCCAGAGGTTCTCTTTTGCCTTAAAACGGACAGAGAATGGGAGTGAAGGGCACAGTGAACCTTTACTCTTAATCATATGATGAGTGAGGAACGTAAAAAGTTATAGTATTAGAAAATGTATTTTTTGAATTCCAGATGCAGTTCCACTAACACATCATACTTTCTTACTGTACAGAAAGATTTCATATCCATTAAGACTCATCTACAGCAAAATCGTAGCGGACTGGTAAATCTGTTCCACTCAGGACATCTCTTTACATACCTAGGAAGTTAATATCTTAAGGGTTTTATTAGTTACATGAGTCCCTGCCTTCTACAGGGACAAGAACACTATACATATTTTTAGTAAACCACTTGATTTCAGTTGCTATGAGTTCTCCTTTATGAATAATTCCTTTCAAATAAATAAAAAACATCTCAGGCCCATTTAAATCTCCAGAGCCACCTAGGATTAAGACCCTTCCAGCTTGTGTTATACAGCAGCTTGCTGAGTCCTTTGCTGAGCATTGTAGAGAGTAGAGCATAGCATAATATCAGATTTAAGGAGCAGAAAAAATGATAAAAATAAATCAATAGGCCATTATAGTGCTATGCCTCATTATTAGATGAGGGGTTTTTCAGTTATTAAAGTTTAGAAGGTGGAAGAAAATACACTTTTCTAAATGGCTCCAGCTTAACATTTATGATCACAGCATCCCACCTTTCAGCTTTGTAAGGGCATAGGGTGATGGCAAAGGAAGTTTATTACTACAGTGTAGATCTATGAAATGAACCAGGGGTATGGCAAGTGTCATTGTTTTGTATTCCAATAGGCTTCCTGCTGCTCAGGAAGGCAGAATAGGTTAAACCTATCTCTAATTTATTTTTCCCATGGGGATAGTTTTTTCAATTTTTTACTTTTTCCTTTTTTTTGCTTCCTTTGTGCTTCAAGACTTATTTTCCAGCATTTTCCTAACTTTTAGCTGAATAATTTAATGATTAAATCCTATATCTGACCACACTTCTTATTCTTTGTTGTAATTATCAATTAAATTCCACCTGCAGATTTGGGAAAGTAGTTCCACAAAGAAGCAGTAAGTTATTTACATGAATATCTACTTATTTATGATATAATATTGAATGTTTAATGTAAAATTAAGTAGACTAAATCGTTTATTAATTACAGAATAGAGAACATACCGCTCTTGATTCATACATCTACCTAATGTGTTATTGTATATCAATAAAACATTTTCTGTTGATTATATACTTCATGTATTCATCACACCAACATTTTTCTAAAGTGTTATACATTATTTATGTAATATCGCTAATTACTGCAACACCAATTTTTCCTCTTTCAAACAGCCTCTTCAAGTTATTTGTGTCAGGTCTTGCCAAATTAATTAGGATGCTGTGCATCCCATTATTTGACTGTATTCAAATTTCATACTGTTGTACTTCAGCTGGAAAAAGAGATTGCCCTGCTTCTTAAGTAGTTATTGCCAAGCACTATTTCCAGTTTTTTCTTTACCACCCAATGCACCTCAGCATGTTATCAAATGCTGGCAACACAGGCAGTGACCAAAGTACTATTACTAACTTATTAAAAAAGACTACTAGCTGATGCAAACATAATCTACCATGTATTATTTAGCTTTATCATCCAACCTCATTTAATAAGTTATTAATAACCTTACCTTAAAGACCAGTTCTCCTATAAGTCCGTTCCATGACCCATCATCCTGAGGACTCCCATACTTGTGATCTGGTGCAACATAAATTTCATATTTAAAGCCAAGATAAGTGGCCAAGGCTTCCAACACATCTATTGAGAAGCCCTGATACTTCTTCGGTTTTCCCAGAACATTTTCAGACACCATGACAAAGGGCTCTTCCTAAATAGAAAACAAAGTAGGCAACTGTTACTAAAGCAATTACATGCACATTTAGATGCTGTGTTTTTTAAAAGGTAAAGGAAGAACTATTTAAATATTGTTTATGCAAACTTTCCTACAACACATTGTTAGCAGTGACTTTTGCATTCTGCAAAATGCTATTTTGATATGTATTTACTTCAATAGAGAAATTTTCTTCTATGTATTTCAGAAGTAAATCTTCTGTTGTAAAATTTGCAACTGAAATGCTTTTCAGTAATGCCTTCTGTCTTCACTTATGCTCGGCAGGGCAGACATACGCTCCTGTTCTCCAGCACTGCCAGTTTCCACTGGCGTGGCAAACACTGTATCTGGTAAACATAACTGCTGATCCATGCTGTTATGAATGAAAAATGTGGTAAAATAGGCCTTACCTATGTAATGCATTTCTCTTGTCCTACTGTAATCTGAATCTGAATATAAGCTGGTTTACTTTAAATAGTTCTATCCAAAGAGCATCCGTTTGATTAGTTTAGGAAGAATTAAGTATGGGACTTAAGTTTGTCTATAAGAAATACTGGTGAATATTCATCAAAAAGATGACCACAATAAAGGATGCAAATAGGTACTGAAAGCTGGAATTGCTTGGTAAGGTTTCCAAACAGTACATTTGTTTGGGTTTTTTTCCCCTTTTCCCAAGATCTGTAACTGTTTTCTCCATTTTTTATTAATATGTCTAATAACATCCTCAGAAAGACATGACTTTTTTGGCTAATTTCAGCTTCTTTTTCCCCCATCTCTCTTATCCTCAAGTGTTTCATTTCTAGACAATCTCCTTCACATCTTTTTAAAATAAAACACAAGAAGAGATCATATTTCTGACCACAAAAATATAGTTGTCATAAATGGACCTCACTTCTTTATTTTCTTTGAGAACATCTGTCTGATCTACCTAAGTAGAGCAAAAGTACCAAATCCACCCCTAAAGCATGAGGGTACTTTAACACCAAAACAAATCCTCAGATCTCCCTCAAACACCAGGAATAATAACAAAAAAGAACACAACAGAAGAGTTGACCATCTCAGGTTGTTTTTTCCTAGTTGTCAGATACAATTTCTCTCTTCCAAACTATCCAAAATCAGCCAAACAGAATAAAAAATGGAGGACAACAAGTGCAAGTGCATTTTTAAAGTATTTTTTCTCCACCTGGCTTCCAATGACATTGAAGAAATTTAGACTAAGTTGATGAAAGTGTCTCCTATATGAAACACAGAGTGAATTTAGGTCTACTAACCAGCTGGATAAGAGATATCCTACAGAGACTCAAAACTACTGGAAAAAATGTTTCCACAAAAAAAAAATACTATAATTTATCAATCTAAGCACATTATGCACAAAATTTTAAAGATTTGTGTGTACGAAGGGTGTTTTTGAAATTGATATTTTTCATATTGGAAAAGATTTATTCATATCACTTCTAAGTTATTAGAAAATAGTTTCACATTAACTGAATTTTTGCTCATTTATTTAAAAATCAATTGTTAACTGTACTGATTAAAAACACTATTTAAAATGCAGTTTATCATGACTAATTCCAGTCTTTTATTAAGCTATGCAATCTTGTTTGCAGCTGATAGATTTTAAAAAAAGCTCCTAATGTCCATTGTGCTGCCATACATTTAATGAAATAGAAATTGTCAAATGGCTTTATGCAAAGCAACTAACACTTCCCAATTTCTGTTGAAGCCTGGAGCAGCAAAATATTTAATCATAATCCAAACAATACAAGCCAAACTTATTCCTCTGTTTTGTTTGTAACTGTTTACATTTCTCACAAAGTGGTGAGAGCAAAAGTATTTGTCTTGATTTTTCCCCACCATAGCAAGCTTAAACTATGTTAGTTGTTCTTTTTTACACTGGGAGAGTGTTATGAGAGCTCCTTTAGAAAGAGATACACATCCCCACAATATTGATTTTAAAATGTCTCCATCCTTGAGAAAGCAGATCTTGCAGAAAGAAAATACAGAAAAATAAAACCAGTTGATACTTTTCTCACCTACTGAACAGAAAAAAATATGAAAACACAAAATAAGCTCATAGAAAGCAGGTGTCAAAAATTCACAAGTTAACTGATGAGTTTGAAGGTGGCAAAATTTGCTTGAGCAATGAAGCTTCCATATTATACCAACAAATTCAAGAAAATCCTCATACACATTCTCTCCAAAGCAAGTACTAGCTCAGACTATATAAGCAGGTCTCTCTCAGAAAAGCCACACAATGACCATTCTTGGAGACAGTCAAAACTCACCTGGACAGAGTCCTGAACAATTTGCTCTAATGTTAGCCCTGCTTCACACAGATGCCATCCAAGGGTCCCTTCAAACCTAAATTGTTCCAGGATGTAGTGAAGTGATCAAAGGATGGCCATTCTGTTCTTGTTTCTCTTTTTCTTCTACTTTTGGTGATACCTCCCTAGGGATACCTCTCTTGGTTCTGCAAGATGGATGATCTACTTCACTGGGCTTCATAGCCACCAGATACATTTAGGGGATGCCTTTGCATCTCAATGGAGATCCTTTAAGAGAGGAGTTATTTAGTCCCAGTGTCCCTCATTGTCAACAGAACACAACACCACTAAGCCCATAACAGAGGCTCCTTCTCAAAACAGCTCCACAGTCGTCATTGCTTTCTTCTTGGGATCTAACCTGTGCTGCCCAGATACAGAGGAGGATGAGTTTAAGACTCAGTATGAATCAAGGGATTTTACACAGTATTGTGCATTAACCCTGGCAAAGAGCTAAGCACCACAAGGACAAAACTACCTGCAGCAGAATCTGCCAGCAGTGAACAGGTGAAGTTTATCTCGCGTGAAGCTGTGCATATTGCTTTTTACAACTGTGAGAAGGCAAAGTTTGGTTCCAGAGATGATTACCCACCGAGAAAGAGAAGCTGTAAAATGCTGGGAGACTATCACAACTTAGGAAGGCAAAAGGCAGACCCAATATTAAGGTAACATGGCATTAAAAAAAAAAGGAAATGTTGGGAAAAATGACATGATAGTGCAAGTACATTGGAGAAGGAGCTCACAAAAACACTTGTGTCCATTCGTTTGCCTACTATCACTAGGTTTATAAAACTTCAAGGAAGAAGGTACCATTAAGACTGGTATGGGTTAGCAGCATGTTACATATTAAAGCCTACACAATTTAACATTCTTCCACCAGAGCAACTAGGTACCTTCACATGCAATATCTCTGATGATACTTTTTTTCCTTTATCAAAGTAATTTTACTACTCAGACATTGCAAACCTACTCAATTCTTGCCAGGTGAGTTGATGTGATTGCCGAGGGTCCAGAAAAATGCCAGAGGCAGGACCAGCAATAGATAAAGACTGTACAAGTAGAACTGAGGGAAACATCAAGAATGTTGACTTTTTTTTGGCACCAGGGGATTGTTAAACAGCTGAGCCATCTTACCCAAGCCTATTTTCAGATGTCCAACACAGTATTATTTGAGCATATTTCATTTCCTAAACTAGGGTTTATCACTAAAATACTTGGTTGAGTAAGAAAAGTTACCATCACCATTTTCCACGTGTAGAGCTGAGATATATAGATTTCATGACTCGTACAGATGAGAAGTGAGTCAAAGTGTGCTGGCATTTGTCCTTAACCCATAGATTGTTTTCCCTCTATCTTGTTTTAATTTAATTCTTTAAAATGTTTGTACTTACATATGTATCTGTCTTCTGCTGAACCATGAGTGTAAGAGTAGGAAAACCAATAGTGGAAAGCAAATGTTAGATGAGAACAAAATAAGGTGGGAAAGAGTAATGAGACGTCTAGACCCAGGGAAAGAATAGTCTTACTCTTGAAAGAACTGCTTGTCAAGGCAAAACTGCAAGTGAGCAAAAGAGATTGTAATGTGCCCCAGTTCAGGAAGAACTGACAGCAGGGCAACACAGGCACAAAAAGGAGCATCACAAGTCCAAAACCCAGCCCTCAACCCCTGCTCGGGATTGTATGCAATGGGAAGTATGTGATAGAGAATTTGTTTTGTTTTGTTTTGTTTTTTAAACATATCTGTGGAAATAAGAGGTTGATAGCATAAAGCTAGAAGCAGTCTAGATTCAAAACTGGTACAAAAAAAAAACTGCTTTTCATTGCTTTTTCCAACAATATAAAGGACTAACAGCTTTATCTATTCAGGACTTAAGTTCTGGTGCACATAAAAGAGAAGTAACACAAGTTTTTCTAAGTGCTTCAGGAGTCTAAGATTAAAAGTACAAAACACAGTTATTATTTACTGTGGTGAAATTCTCAGGTGTGCCAACTATTTATAATAGTTGGTCTGAAGCAATCTTTTTATATCCTTAGTAAATCACCTAATAAAGCTAAAAATAAGAAAGTAGATAAAAGCTTTTGGGCAGAGATGACCTTCACATTGCAACACTCAAGTTAAACAGCAGAAAGGAACAATTAATCTGAGTTTAACTTGGTTATGTTAATTAATTAGACAATTGAAGAGAAACATTGGTTTCTAACTATGCTACAGAGCTTAGCGATAAAGTAAAGTAATAAATTCAGACCTTAGAGGAGGCAAGGAGGGAGAGCAAGGTCACAGAAAAAGTATATCCCTAAACCCAGAGTCTCTATCCAGGATGATTTTTAGCAGTCAGTAGAACAATAACTTTAAATTCCAAGCTTTAAGAAAAAGTCAAGTTTTGGAAATTGCATCATTCAGATCTTCAGCACAACAACGTAGCTAAATACATGAGAGGAAGAAAAAGTTGCATTCAGTGGCCTGTTTACAATGAAGTGGTGGTCTCAGCCAAGCCGTTAATGATTTTAGGGCCACAAGACAGATTTTCTTTTAAGTACAAGGGTGGATTCTGTGGCTTTAAGATGAATTTTATTTCAGAATATAAATTATATGGAACCATGATGCCCTGCTCTGTTGTGCTCATTTATGAGAGTCTTACACTTGCTCTGAAAATAAAAACGCTAAAAAAGTGCCAGGACATACTTTATAAATAGAAAAGCAAAAGCAAAACAAAATGTTTGGGATTATTCTTCTACTCAGCTAAATCCTCTTTTCGTCTTACCATGGGGAGAAAAACTTCCTAGCCAGAAGGCTATACAGAAATTAAGTGAACAGAAAGTTAGTGGCTTGTGAGATCAGAGAAACTGATTGCTGCTGGGATTTACAGTACATATTGGGGCTTGACCCTAAAACTGTAGATGGATAGTCTTATGTGCTTCTAGTTTGTCTTAAAGAGAGTTTTGAAATCAGGCAATTACATGGGTAGTTACAATTCATAAAGGATATGAAAATAACTTTTGTGTCTACTCATCAGACATTTCTGAACACACTGGGAGATAATACTTTCATACTGACACTCTGTATTCATTAAATATGACTCTGTATTCATTAAATCTTCCCTTCTTCTCCACTGAAAGTAGAGAGAGGAAACAACGGAAGCAAGACACGAAGTTGTGGGTGAGATTGTCAATCTGTGCTCGGCACTGGCTCTAAAAGAGTGGACAGGCACATTAAATGTGCACAGGCACATAGCCCAGACAGAGCCTTGGCTCAGCTTCATACATGAAATAAATATTCACTCTGACACTTTAAAACTCCCATCACCTGCAAATGCTAAGAAACTGCACCCAAAAGTGAAATTCACTCTCATTACTGGATCTCTCAACTCACTTCCAATAGCTGCTTAATGACCAAGCACAGCCATTACCACTGATAAAAAGCACTAAGTCTCATATACCATAACCAAAACATTTTCAAGCGTGGGATGCTATTGCCTTGTTGCTTGGCATAATTACTTTTTTTCTTAACTTATAAAATAATTAACCATCCACTTTTAAATGTTACCCATTTTGCATTTCTTTCCCCAAAACATTTCAATGAAATATGCAGCCCCAAATACTTAATTTTCTCAAGTACTTCATTGACCACTGTTTTGGGGATTTTATTTGGCTAGGAACAGCACAGCAGCTTGTTATTTTTAATTGAACAGCAATGTACATTACTTCATGTTAGAAACAATGATCAAAATTTAATTGAAACATTTCATTCTCTCATTACAGAAATTCTCCCACTAGCAACAGTTTTAAAAGTTGCTGCAAAACATAACACAATCCCCACCCCTTAATAACACTAAAACAAACATAAAAGTTTCAAACCTACAAAATCTTGGAAAATTAAAGTATTATACTCATTTCAATATCCTAGTGCATCAACAGGCTGTGTAACAGTATTGGCATTGAAACCCACTCTTTTCAGATCCTGTGATTTTCAAATAGACTGATCAAAAAGCCAATTGTATCAATAAAAAAGTTGCCTCGCCTGCAGCAAGAGTGTAGTTAATGTCCCAGAAACTGAATACAATATTGAAGGAAGGGGATTTTACATTTGAGCTTTATTTACCACTGCCCTTATGCATGGTCTTAGTCTCACACTTTTTTTTTTTAATGACAGTTTTATTGTCATCTTCAACAAGACATGAGTTTTTCCTTTCAGCTACAGTACTTTCAACAGTATTTTTTCTCCTGAACGCAACGGTGGCTTCTGGATTTATTGTGCTATTTAGTTTAGTGCTGTTTAGAAGAAAAGCAATGGGATGTATTGGAGAGAGGCTAGCATATTTTGTTGCTCTGCACTGGGATGTGGGCTTCTTTCAAAGCAATCTGTCGCAATGGTCTATAAGGATGCAGCCAAGCTATGTGTATTGATTTTAATTCCTTTTAACTTAATGCACCTAATAGCTCCTTCTGAACCATTATAGTTGTATGATAGGAATATGGATCGAGATTGGAATCAATTACAGTGTTTTAGAGCATTTCTAAACAGCACAATACTAACTTTAATGTAGCTAGCTCAGGTACTGAAGTTAGCGGAAGCGTGGTATGGGTATATTGACCTGCTATGAACTGTATTGTACTTCTTCCAGCAGCCATGCAGGAGCTCCTACTCTTAACAAATTCATATAAGACTTCATGACATTGCACTGTTACGCAGTTCACCTCCTTTTCTATCTTGCATAGTATGGAGGAATAATTAGAGTAAGAACCTCTTTCTGTTTAAATGTCAAACTTCCTCTGTGGTCTTGGAACTATATGGATTTCAGGAATGCAGATATGCCCACAAAGGAGATGGGTAAGGGTCAGTGAGAAGATAGAGCTAAGGAGCTTTGAGAGGTAGCACTTGACATACAAATGAGTCAGGCTGGTCCTACCAGGTTTTGTACTGCCTGTACCTTGCTGTCAAACTCTGTCCCCAGCCAAGTCCTAGAACATTTGAATTCCTTGATGTTCACCTCACCTTGTATATAGCACCTACTGCTTTAGAAAAATGTAAATATTAATTGAAAACAAAAGAGGCTGGGTTTCCCAGCAGGAACTGAGATCAAAGCTTGTAAAACAGCCGATCACAGTAGGCATGTGTGGTGTGAATAACTGTATGGTTTATGACCTACCTGTGTTAATACAAGTTAGGTAGCTCAAAGGGATATAAAACAGCTATTAAATGTAACCTGTGTCCAGTCAGTAATAAATTGCAATTTGGCCCTTGTACAGATGTGGTAGGGGAAAGAGGAATGGAGGCTTTGCTTCTATAAAGCAATATTAGCTTCTGTTGTTATAAAAATAATTTCAAATATTAGTATTTTGAGGAAATATCATCACAGCAGAGTACTACTTGAGAAAAACAACAAAGAATTTTTCAAAAGAAATGCAAATAGATAAGCAAATGTTTGCAGACAGAGGAAAACGGAATGAGAGGGTTAGAGGGAGGAGAGTACACCAAACCTAAATCTGCCAAAGCCAGGAATACCTAATCAAGGCACATGGCTCCCCAATGGATTCTTCTGCCTCAGTTACAGTGCTCAATTATTGACACTGATCAACTGCAAAAGAATAGCTGAAATGGCTCCTATCCCCCTTTTTCTGCTTAGTAAAGTAGTACTAAACAGGGCTGGCAACCTTTGGAAGAGAAGCAGGACAGATGGACCAAGGGCAGAAGGTACTTCAGGAGCCTAATTTTCTTCTATTTCTGTTTATTGAACCATAGAACCATGGTTGGAAGAGACCCATCAGATCACTGAGTCCAACCATTCCTATCAAACACTAAACCATGCCCCTCAGCACCTCATCCACACATCCCTTAAACAACTCCAGGGAAGGTGACTCAACCACCCCTCTGGGCAGCCTGTTCCAGTGCCCAATGACCCTTTCTATGAATTTTTTTTTCCTAATGTTCAGCCTAAACCTCCCCTGGTGCAGCTTGAGGCCATTCCCTCTTGTCCTGTCCCCTGTCACTTGGGGAAAAGAGGCCATTACTCTCCTCTGCACAACGTCCTTTATGGGTCATTGTTCTTAGTTACCAAGAAAGAAATGCACAAATTCCACAACCCTCTGCCTCTTTAGTGCTGCCACTTTCTCTGCAACATTAGTAAAAACCATTTTTTTTAAACAGCACTTATTTCAGTCTATGGCAATAACATGTATTCTGGAATTTTCTGCCTGTGCAGTAAGCTAAAGTTATGTACAGTGTCTGCATACAGTCTGATGCCAGAAGGCATCAGAACTTAAGGAGCAAATTTAATATGTTCATATCTCCTGTAAGGCTGAATGAGATTTCAAGCTAGAAAAACAGTAGTTGCTATTTGCTGTGCAGGGTAAAAAAGAAAGAAAAGTAAGTGGAGGGAGAAAGATGCATATCAAATCTTCTCTCAAATGTTCACAGTAATTATAACATAATGAAATTAGCACCAACTTTCAGCCTTAAGGTTTCTATCTGCTGTAAAACATAATCTAAAAACTAGGGAACTTCAGGAAAAAAGCTGTCTCACAGTGGAGCTAGTACTTCCCAGCACTGCCTCCTTGCTTTCTAACAATAGCTGGTTCAACTGAAGTCTAGATGTCTTTATTTTCAGAAATTAAAGTCTCTGTGTAAAGAGCATGAGATAACATAATCAGGTTTAGAACTACAATAAGAGTGCTAGTTATTTTACAGTTAATGGTTTTTTTTCTAACCAGTACCTTCAAAAGATGAAATCTTTACCCAAGAATCAGCAAAATATACATTTTATAGGGTCTAGGGATAACAACCCCCCGCCATTTCCTGCACATTTTATATTTAAAAATACCTAAACTACAAATAATTCCAACTAAAGTTTCCAAACAGAGTTAGGTAAACACAAACTGCTCCTGCAAACCCCTCTCCTTAGTTTGTAATTCTCTACACAAGTTACTGGGTTCTTTTATCCCAGTAATACCCACCTGTTTTGTTTTATTTGCCTAGAAACAGATGTAGCTGCATGAAAATGCAAGTCAAAAAAACCCTCTAAAATCTTATTTTCTTTCTGTGACTCAGGGTCAAGTTACCTAGGCTTAGCATGACAAACGTGAACGTACTCTTCTGGGACAAACCTCTGAAGATGCACCACAGCTTTCTTACAACTGAATGGCTAAGCATTCTTAGCATGAGTGTGACAGGAGCTCCGAGAGCTAGAAAAACCTTGTGATACTATTAAACTATTAATAGTTTCCTTAACCTTCAAAGAGAAGACTTTTGATCAACCAACGAGCAATAAAGTTCCATTTTTAATCTTAAAGACATAATAACATTTTAGGAGAGTAAAAAGCAATCCACATTGGTAGCATACATCACAAGAAATTTAAAAAAAAATCCTCCTTACATTAGGAATATGCAAATTATTAGTAAAACCTGCAAAAGTGATTTTTTTAATGCTAAAATTTCAGTTTCAAGAAATGCTTAAGAATCATGCCCTGAAATTTGAATTCAAGTTTCCAAATTGGACAATCTGCCATGTGCAAATATATTCCAACACCAACTGACTTTTCGATAGGTGAAAGCCAGTCTCATCATACAAATCTCATAACATATGACAGCTTTCTTGTCAACAACCAGGGTAACTATGAAGAATAGTCAATACTGAGTCTAATCCTACCATGCATCATTACTTCTGATGATTTTATTCGTTTACCAGTGAAATGAACATCTCTATTGCTGTTTCTATACTCTACCACCTTTTCAAAAACAGTTTTCTTTATAGGTTTGTCTATAAAAGATTCATTCTTTCCAACATTGTTTCAAAGATAGATATGGGAAATAAAGTAAGAGAAATCAAGACACAGTGTTTTGTTGCTGCCTATTAGATTGTGTATTCCTTATGACTAGCAATGGAATATTCTAAAACTTGAAATATTTTTATTATTTTAACATGGTATATACTAAATATATTATTGAGATATAGAATAGAGAGACTTTATGACAACCTCCAGATAGAATAAACTATGTCACTAAGCATTTCTGTCATTCAAACTCAGGTGCATAAAGTGGTCATCAAAGAATTTATTCCTTACAGGTAAATGAGTAAAATAAGTATGCTCAAAACACAAATATTAAAACTGATGGGCAGAATCAAGAAATGTTTCTTAATTTTACCACTTCTGAAGGAATTTCTGCTGCCATAGGAATTTCACTAAGTTGCACTATAGACCAATATGGTGATTATGTTGAGACACACAGTAACATACACTTTAGCATAGTACATGCCTTAATTAAAATTATTTTTTAAGAAGATTGTAGGACCTAGGGCATAGAATGCATAACATAACAGATGTGCATACCATTCAACTGTGAAAACAGGGAAAGGGATCAGAAGTACAGAAGAAAAGTGTGCAGGAAAAATAATGGGAGAAAATGGAAGAGGCATTGTGAGAGACTATTATGATTGTACACTATTATAAAATATTTACTCACTATTTCTACACATAAGCCTTGCTGCAGTTGATCTTTATTTAACAGTCATTCACTGATGTTTTTGTCCTTCCAATTTTTTATCCGTTATCACTCCTGACAGTTTGTTCCTCTGCGTATTTTTAATCACTGTCTTATTTCATCTCTCTATGCTTTTCCTTTTTCCTATCACACTGAAAGCCATTTCACATTCTTGGAAAGAAGTTTAAAAAACGTTTTTTTAAACTGGAGCTAGAAGCCAAATCCCAAGGACAGTCTCAGCTTTCAAAACCAGGACTTAGCTTCATATCTTACTTTTCATCTTTCTCTGAGTGGTAAAACCAATAGAAAAAGGGACTGAAGATGCAGACCTCCTGCCAGCTCATGTCCCTAAAGACATTATCTGCTTTAAGGTTTGTTTCTTTCCTAATCTTGGCAACAAATTCTCATGCATTTAATGCTAACCATTGAGAATTCATCTAGTCCACATATGATAGTATTTTCCCTGGTGTAAATGATAGTTTGGTTTTTTTTATCCCACTTCTATGCTTCTCTACTCTTCTGCCAACCCCCTCACTACACCGTGTCCCACAATGCCCACCTGGAGCCACTGGTCCACTTAGCTCTGTGCAACTAACCTAGAAAATAACTCTCCAGATGCAGTGCACAGGCATGTAGAGCAAAGCATAGTTCAGTATTGCTTGCTATTATGTTTTTTTTCCTTCATCCTGCCTGCATTTTCTGAACCATCCACATATGCAAAATATCCTCCTGTCTGGGAGCTGTATCAAATTTTCATATAAAGTCACAAATATATTTTGCACCATTAGGGAGTTATATCTTAGACACTCTCAGAAAAAGTTCTGTACTTTTCAATCAAGGTGTTAATTCTTTAAAATGGGGAATTTCAAACTTCTTCCTTTTTCAGACAATAGGGGCTTTTCTAGAAACATGATTTTATGAATACCTGCTGGCCTATTCACCATCAAATAGAGCAAATCTCATTCAATTTCTGATGGCTTAACATTCATATGAATAATTCATTAATTGCCACTGCTTCTAAAACGATATTATGAGAATATCAGCTGTATTCTAGCTTCCTGTCTATAAAACTGAGCAGCTGAAAAAGAGGAGGATAAACTGAAATAACCAAAAGGGATATCTAGCTAAATTCATTCTTGGACAATTGTTCATTCAAGACACTCTGAATTTGTTTGGAGTTATTATGCTGGCCTTTGATTGAGCTGCACTTCATGAACTCAGAATACACTGCAAGTGACTTGAACTCAAAAGTTAACTTCTCAAACTCAAAGTTCAGGTTTTGGCTGCATGTGGGGAAGCAGTCCAAGACAGAGACATTAAGTAAGACAAAATAAACCTTTTCTAGAAGTGTAGAAAGTGTGGTACTAATCCAAGTCATATTAAAACACTGAATCACACATACATAGGCATGACTATAATTCCCCTAGAATAAACCACAAATATTTACTTCTTAATTCTTTATTTAAAGGAGAGAATTCCCATTGACTTTGCAGGAGAAAGGATTCATTGCTAAATGCAAGCAGAGATTTCCATTTTGGGGACATATTGTATTCTGTCACATTCACAAAGAGATCTTGTTTTGGATCTGTAGATATGAAGTCCATAATTATTAAATTTATCTAGGGGAAGAAATTAGTAGATGGATGTAGATGATGGGAATTGCCCAGCACTCATATTCTGAAGTACTGCTTTTGAGAAATTAGTCACCATCATTTATCATTTTCAGGATGTTTCATTTCATAATAAGTATAATGCAGTATAATCCAGGTGCTGCCATTTGCTATCCTCTGAAATTCTACTGTGATTTTTAGAATGAGTCCTTTTCAACCCGAAGGCATAAGAAAAATGAAATTGGGAGATGGGAAGGGTTGCTATCTAGAAAATCATGAGAGCTTTGAAGCATTAACAGAACAAATTAACAAATTAATGTTAAATTCTTAAATCCCAATGAAAAAGAAACTTCTTCATGTTAAAAGGCATTATTACTTAATTTTAACATAAGCCTTCTTGTTTCCCTGGATCAAGACTATAATGTTAGAATTTGGCAGAATTAATAAAAATAATCAATCATTCATAGTCAATAATAGATTCTTTACTTTTGATAGAAATATATTAACTTAATTGAGGAACCTGGAGAAAGATGGAAAGGGAATTATGATAGAGATGATCAGTAAAATAAAGTTGATGGACGAAATCCCTTCTGCACTGACATTAAAGGCAAGAATTGCACTGTCTTATTTCATCGATTAGATATAACTCTCCAGTTTTGTCCTATCCAGCAGATCTAAAACCTGATGAAAACTACTCTCCCACATATTACTACGGCCTTAATTTACCTGAAATAGTTCTGTTGATTTGTTCAAACTACAACTTGAAATTTTTATTCTGTTTCACAAAATTAGTGATCTTAATTGCAGTTACTTTGAAACTAGCTCTAAAATGAGTAGGACTTAATGAAATTCTAATCAGTGTCTTTGCTAACCAAGTTTTTCTAAGAACATGTTTTCCTAAATTGAATAACAACAAATAGACAGACTAAAAGTCTAATTTTGAAAGCAGAGAAAAAAAATATTAATACTTTAATTTTGATAGTTTTGCTTCATTTTCAGCATCATGGCATCCTAGAAAAGACTCCAATTCAAATATTATATCTATTTATTGATTTTATTCCAGTAAAAATAACATAATTGTACTATTGAATAAAGATGGGAGCCAAGCTATAGTTAGCAACAAGTAAAAGCTCTATAAATTTATCCTATAGCAATACGTATGAAGTAATGATATGCTAATGACAGCTATTTAGAAACCAGCACATCCTCATGCATTACTTATGCACAGTTAGAACAGTAAAAGAAAGTGCTAGAGAGTAAGCAGCCTCAATAATACTCTATCACCTAGAGGGATAGCAGCAAGATCTATGGATACCTAAAGATCAGAAGAGGTTAGAAATAATTGGCACTTCGCAATTCTGGCACCTCCACTATTCAACTTCTCTTCAGGCTTTTGGTTAGTAGGTTGATTTTCTGTCTACCTGCCTGTCTTTCTGTATCAGTTATTAACATTTCTGGATGAAGGAGAAATGGTATTTTACCTTCCTGGTTTCTGGCATTTGGAGGAAAATATGATCAGTCAAGGGAACTGCTAATGAAAAATATTTTTTCTGGCTCATGAGTTTGACTAGGTATTTGCTTTCTTCATTTATTCATGCAGTTTACAAAATCCTTGCCTCTCATCTTTCCCCAGTAAAATCAAATTAACTTCAATTTCTGGTGTGGTTCACAGTTGGCTTTGTCTACATGGCACTGAACTGACTAGCCATGCAAACTCTACAGTTTTAAGAGAATAAAGGAAGATTTTTTTGCTATGAAGCCAATATGAATTATTTGCATCCTCCTCATATATTGCCTTTGGTGCACGTTCTACATAAAATGAGAATCAGTAAAATGGCAAGTTAAATTTCAACACAGCACAATTCAGACTAATCATGTATTTCACTAGTTGTGCATGGAACCCGTCACTTGTTGTGCTTTAAAATTGTCAACAAAATGAAATGCCTTCTGTGTGTTCACATGAGGCAGAGCATGAAGACTGCAGTGAGGAGACTAAACTGCCATGTGCTGTGTGCTGAACTCGAAATGTCTGCCTTCTGTTTTTTTATTATTAAGATAGAATCCTATCAGCATAATGAATGACTTTTCTGTATTTTTGCAAGTTGCTAAATATTCATGCTATAATGACTTGAAAGAACGCTCTCTGGCATGCTAACTAAGATACCTGGGGATGTAATCAGAGGAATAAAGTGGGGGAAAGGGGAAGAAGAAGGAATATGAAAAAGAAGTACAAGCCACTAACTTGAATTTATTTTGCTAGACAACACACACAGGTTGTGTTTGTTAACGGAAAATTACACTGAATCAAACTAACATGAGTATCAGGCAAAAGACAAGGACCAACCACTGTTTCTATGATGATATTTTGATAAACACACATTTAAAGTATAAAACTACCACCTTACTTCTTCGTACTTTTCTGTGCATTCATCCTTCTTATTTGTTTGGGGGGTCATTTTGTTTTGTAGACATCATCACAGGAAGTTCTCTAGTGTACTAAGAACTGGAACAGACTGGACATGCTGACAGATAATAGCTTTATAAGACCCATAAAATAACTGGAGGGGTACAAAACTGCTCTGTCTGTGGCACTGACACAGTCTGGTGATTTCACTTTCCTACTCTGACTGAGAATTTTCCTTCATCATTCAATGTCAGTGATACAAAAAATGGAAACCATTCTTGCTTTGTTATGTATAAGCAAGCAGTCATGCCCTTAAACACTGAACTTTTAACGAAAAGTGTGAGTAGATATTAGAGAGAGGGATGTAGCTCAATATAACCTCTACAGTTTGGCAGCCCTGGGTCAACTTTGTGTTTGAATGTTGGTGCAGAGCGCCCTATACCTCTTACTTACATTCCTTTTTCTTTACTTATTTCTTTTTCTCCACTCTATTAACTTCTGCTCAAAGTTTATGACAGGAAATATACTGGTCTCATGTCACAGAATACCTCCTTATTCTGGTAGATATTGTCTGTTCAGCTTCAAACCAAGAACTTTGCTATAGCTGCTTAATGCAAGGTGCCTACTCGGAGGAAGAAATTGGCTGAAGAAGAGCGAGGAGGGGGCAGTAGATTGCCCACCCTAAGTTGACCTTTAATATTTTCTGAGTACAGCAATTTATGTCAGACTGCACTCAATTTGGCAAAGCAATTGGAAGGCAGCTACATCTTCTGAATCTTTTAGAATTTTAGCTAGGTATCTGTAGCTAACAGGGCACTTGAAATTGCCCTTTATCAGTTCACATAGTTGTGTTATCTAATTTAGCATTGTGTCTGTGGAAGAAACATGTTTTCATGTGTTTGATTCACTCTGAAATTACCTGTACTGATAAATAATTTTATTTTGTGGAAATTGTTCCAATTACTTTGGCACTGACAAGCTGAAACTCAACACTTGAACACCAACTAAATTCTTGGTGAAATGGTGTACTAAATAAAAAAATGAAGCAAAAGTAAGAAAATACATTCCTGCTAGTGCAAAAGATAAGGATCTGCTTACCAGCACAGTTACCACACGCAGAACCACTCCTCGCATGTTATTCTCCAACTTTCTGTCTGTTAGTGACCCATTCAGACCAGTGATGGGATTCCAGCAGCCAAGCTGAAAGAGAAAAAAGAAATAATTTCCTCACTGCCCATAAAACTTTGCCAGTCACTCCTTTTAGGTAGCTTTAAGCAGGAACATATGAAATAAACAGAACACCTTCTGGGATCAAGTGGATGGAAATTCAGGGAAGGACTTGCACACAGATTCATCTATAAATTGCAAATGAAGCAACTAGGGTGATTAGTTTGTGTTTTTAAATACCAGTGTTCAATGGATAACAGCATCCAGAGTTTAGGAGTAGATGAATTGCTTTAGAAGAGCATAGAGAGGACTTCTATATTAATGAAAAACACTTTAAAAGTAGTATGGCTGTAACTTCTACCTTGCTTCCAGTAATACACTAATTGGAGAAGAAATAACTACCATAATATTAGCATGCTTTCTGCCCAGCCCATCTTTCCTAGTAGAACTCCGATGAAACAAACTGCACTAGTTTTAATTAAAGCTTATGCTACTCATTGCTAATGAAACGACAATGATTTTCAGCCAGGTTAAAAACCACACTTATGGATAATCGAGGAAAAGACTACTGGATAGGCACATCACAGGCTTGAGAAAGGACTGTAATAGATAATGCAAAAAAAGGAACTCAGCTATGAGATGTTTTGCATTGGTACTATCATATTTCTTGGGCTTCTGCAGACAAAAGGTTTTTCTCAGGGTTTTCTTTAGGGCTCACCACCTTTAAATCTTAATTTATTAGATACCTACTTTCTCTGAAAACATAACTTGCTTCCGTTCTTAAATGACGGCACATGCACAGAAACAGAACAATCAATCACACATCTCTTAGCACCCTATACAAAAATTACTGGTTTTGTTTTTGGAATTCACTACCACATTCATCCAGCCTGTACAATTACCAGTGTTAAATTCAAAACCCAAAAAGAGGGCAGTGGCTGTCTTCAGAGGACTTCAGAGTAGAGTCTCTATTATTGCACGTAAACCTGTTATACAGTCAAAGAGATCTGCACCTGCAAGTACCAGTTCATGCAGTGAATTGCCTTTTCTATGGACTGTCCATGAAGTCTATGGAGGGATACTCATCTTCTAACTCAGGTAGCTAACTTAAGCCTCTAAACCCAGATGGTTTTCATATCACTATTTAAACACACAAAAAGGTCTTGCTCTGACAAAATCAAGATTAACATCGGTATGTTACTGCTGAGCTCAGTGGCCTTTACAAAGACTAGTCTCTCAGAGAATTCAGCTCCATAATCTGAGAGAAATATCAACAGCAAAACACCCAAAATGTTACTGTACTTTCATGTACAGTTACTGTACTTTTTTGCATGGCAGTGAGCCTGAACCAGCTGAAGAGGTCTGTGAAAAAACGGTAGCACCTCTGCTGACTGTGACAGAACACAAATTTACAAAAATAATTACTTTCACTCCTTTATGGGAAAAGTCTTTGAATATGTGTTTCATAGATCTTCCAATGTGAGACAAAAAAAAAGACAAAATCCGAGTATAAACACTTAATAAGGTTTAAGGAGTGGACCACTTGAAATATTTGTTTTCTCCATTATACCCACTAGGCTATCTTAAGACAAGTTCTAAATTACTTAATTTCAACACATTTGTATCAATTCTTTGAAGATGCTTCAATGGGTGCCTCAAAAAAGTAAGAAAACCAAACCTTTCTGTGATGATTTACATGTTAGGTTTGATTTGATGATCTTAAAGTTCTTTTCTGACCTAAATGACTCTATGATTCTACGTTCTCCCATAGAAGATGGCCTTAAAACAATGTAGTCATTCCTCTCCGTCATTTTCAGAAGTGATCAGGGCTGTTCTAATTCTTTCCAATATGAAGTTGATGTTCTATATTGTCAGACAATGAGTCAGGGTAATAATGAGCATAATTTTAATCTCAAGTAATAACTAAATCAAGGACCTACTGGGTCCAGTACTTCAGCAGAAATCATTTGAAGTAGCAATAAGATACAAGGAAGAACTAAAGCATGAGGCATCATATTAATCTCTTGCGATTGCTCATCTTTCCAATAGCTATTTCTAAATAAAAGCACAGACTATCACTGCTTGGTTTCCTCAGTTCAGGTTCCCATCTGATTACAAAGACCAAAACCAGATTATAGTAGCCATCTCTACTTATATATCTCCACAGCATTTCCAGCTGTTCACAGCAGTATGGATGGACTGCTCACACATTCCATGTCCTCATCACTCCTCTGGCAAAGCACTCCAACTCTGAGGTGAATAACCTAATTGCTGATGCTTATTACCTGTAATAATGCAATGAAATGTAGTGAATGTATTTGAAGTGTGTGCACTGTTCACTGTTTGTGATAAACAGCTGTCATCCTATAAAGCAAAGACTTGGACAGTTTACGTTTTCTATACCAAAACTATTGACCATGGCATTAAGTTCAGATCAAAAGTGCATTAAAAAGTGTCATTCTTAGTCACAGAAAGAAATTAATTAGAACTTAGACCCAATTAGCATATCCAAATGCTTTGGAAATACAGTTACCACAGAAACCATACTGCTTTTGCCTGATTTAAAACCCTAAGAAAGTACCAAATAATTTTTGTATCTTTTTGAGGTTAAAGACACTTTTTAATTGTGTGCATTAATGTTTACCTATTTATATAATTAACTTTTTAGTCTAACTTATTCTATTCTATTTTTTAATGAAAAAAACTCAGCATAACTGATTCCTGGAAATTTAGTGTAATACTAATTTTTCTTCAAAATAGCAAATCTTGTTTTCAGTTACTGTTAATTTAATTTTCAGCTCAAGTTTTCCTTTATGCAGGAAAGTCTTCATGGCCAAGACAAATGTGCATTGCCTTGCCAGTAAAGTTGAAATTGATTTTGAGTGGGACCTGCTTCTCTTTATTAGGTCAAAACCAATCAACATCTATTGATGACAATGTGAGCCTGTCACTGCAGTTGGGAGGAAATGTAACTACTGCTGAAATAGCAAGACAGGGGTTATACGAAGATACTTCTTCAGCTCTACCTCTCACTTATCCACTTCTGCAAAACATTTGTTGTTTCTGCGTTTACTTCCTTTTTCCTTTTCTTCTGTAGGTGATAGTTGAAATGAGGGAACAGATCAGAAAAGAGCAGAATCTCACATTAATTCTGGTTGATTTGTGTAGAACAATATGGGTCAAAGGGACTTTCTATTATGTACAGTACTTGTCATTTTCATACTATATGAATTTTGTCATTTGCAGTGCTTTGTGTTTCAGTTGCAGGGGTTTGTTTTAATTTACTCTAATGACAACATTCACTGTGCTACATTCAGATACACAGTGACAAAGATGGAAAAGTCATCAATGTTCTGCTTCCTATGATATCTAATTTACCATCTCTTTCTGAGAATCCTACCTCCCAGCTTGTTATCCTCTCTATCATCATCATAGCAATTGGGTTTTCTCTCTTGATTTTTTAGCAGAGCCAAAACCTCACCTCCCTTGTTGAGCAGAAATTTTTGCTGATAACAATTATGCACTATGGAAGGTCTGTAATTCATATATCAATATTAAAACAGGCAAAATCTATTTGAGGTATACCTGCAATCTCCGAATACTGATTTATAATAAACTTGGAACACTAAAATATATAATGCCTTTACAACTGAATTTATAACCAAATTTTCTCCCCTGCTTCCTATGAAATCAGTGAACTCTGCTGAATTCTTGACAGCTTTCACTTTTTTCTTTTTTTCTGCCAGAGTAAAATGCAGATTAAAACTGTTAGTTAAATGAGAAAAATATGCTGGCCTGGTGTGATCACAGCTGAAGAAAATCACAGAAAATAAGTAAAACCAGAGTACTGATATGAACGCATTACTTAAGTGCTTGTCCCTATAGCAGAATAGAACAGCGTTCTATTCCTTCAACAGAAAATATGCAGGAACCAGTTTATCCAGCACTGCAATGCAACTATCTCTGAAATCAGACTGCATCACAGAAACACTACAAAACAGTCAAAAGCAGAAAAACTTCAAGGAAAATCTGAAAGTTAAAACACTACTACATCTGTAACTAGAAGCGAGCAAGACACCAGGATTACTATCGCTCCTCTTTCCTTTATTTTACTGGCATTTAAGGAGGAAGGGGGAGGAGGGAGAAAAGTAGAACAAGATTGTCGTTTTACTACAGACACGCTGACAAAACATTTCCAATGGAAATGCCCACCACAGAGGACTGTTGAGGAACCACTCTATCAGCAGCTCATAAGAGAGGCAGTCACCTACAGAAATACCAGCTTCCCAGTTTCCTTGCCTGCAGTACCCATATGTTCTTCACAAATTCCCTTCTCAATTTTCACTCAGGTTCAGCTGGCTTTAGGAACAGGCTTTTGCCAAGGCATGACTTCAACAGAAGACATGTACTTTAATAATGCCCTTTTCCATTCCAAAGGATAATAAATTCACATAAATGGAAAAGACATCATGAAGCTGTCACAAAACAGCACTCAGCTAGGAGATTCTAACTCCCAGGAGTGCTGAGAAGACTCAAAATGTGATATACAACAAAAAATAGTGACAACAAAAGGGTTTTTTTGTGATGTGCGAGTTCAGCATTTACACAAATTGCTAGAACTCTGGTTTAGGCAAAATTCAAGCAGAACATCAAAATACTGTATTCCTGATGCCTCTTGTCAGCTGTTATTTAACATGCCCAACGACAACTGGGAAATGAGAGACTGAATCCTAAAGATGAAAAGCTATGTTTCACAGAAGAAACACCAGGAATTATATGTTTCAGTTGTCATTCTGATACTGTTAGTTACGTGAAATTTAGTCACTCACTCTGTGACTGGGTTAAAGAGTCCTTTCAAATTCATCTCTCTAGCTAGCACCCAACAACTGGTCAACTAAATCTGCAAAAAATATCTGATGGCCTGGGGCTAACCTAGGGCCTTTGTAGTCCAAGGCTCAATTAAAGGAACAAGGATCAGTTTTGTTCTTCACAGCAATTTCCTAATAAGACTCGTTTGCAGGAAAGCTTTGTGTGTTTAACTTCTCCCTTCACTGCATCTTAGGTAATAGTCAGGAAATAACAAGTTGTTAAAACCAATAGAAAATACTGTGTTCAACAAATTGGATAAAGTATAGTAGTACTTGTTTCTCCTCCATTCTGTGTGGTGAAACCTATATAGTTCCGTGCATTCAGTTAATTATTTTGTACAGTATGTTTTATTGCTTTAATTTGTCTCTGGACTAGAAGGAATGACCTGCCCCTGGACTCACTTTGTTATTTTCAAGATATGTTAGGAGAATGTGAATATCCAAGTTTAATTTTATATCCAGTGGCTTAAGGACTATAACTACAGCAGTCAAGGTGCTCTATTTGTTTTATTAGCTGATCAAAGACACAAGTGCAAGTGCCCTAAGTAAGAAATTCTTTCCTCAAAGGTAAAGTACACGGCAGAATACTGCACACATACAATAAAATGTTTTGCTTTGGGGACTGGCCAGATTTCTTTTTCTTATTGAATTGAATCAAAGAAGCTAATGGAAATTTACCTGCTGGTAATCTGCTGTTTATTTGCATATCAACTCTTGATTTAATATTTTGTCAAGGACTCATCCACCCAGATTGGTGCTAGAAGCTATAATTGGGTGTTTTAGACCACTGTCAAATGTTGAATACATGGGGAAAAAACCCACAAGCTGCACAGTTGTTCTCACATGTGTGACTCACCCATGAAGCTCATACTTAGCACTTAGCCCAAGCTTTCAGAGGAACTCTAATGGTATGATTTCTGGAAAGTATGGTAAATACCACATCTCAACGATAATGAGCCATCTCCCCAGACCAGTGCTGTCATTCTAATTGTCCCTTACATCCCCCCCCCCCATCTCTAGTTTACTTTCTCTATTACTGCTTTCTCCTTTATTTTAAATTTGGTGGTTTTAATCTATAATTTTACACTTAAAAGTGCCTTACTTTTATCTTTGGAAAACATCCTTTTTTCCTTCTCTGTGAATTCAGTACTCCCAGCAGTTCCCTAACCTGTGGTTATTCTGCTCTTTCCTGAATTGAGATGCCTTTTGCCATTTCTCTGTGTACTTTCAGCATACTTTCTTTTCTCTTCGGATTTTTCCTCTTGATCTTCCTTGCTGTTTCCTGTGCCTTTTTCCAGTCTTGCTCTTTCTGTTTAGGGTTTGGGTTGGTAAAAGGACCTCACTTTTCACTTCATCCAGCTTTGACTCATTTTTCAAATCACTTTGGTTCCTTTCTCCTTTCTCTTTAGCACTTGGATCTCTTTTTGTGACAAGCAGCCTCGGGAAACTTCCCTCAACTCAGCCCTCTCCTCTTGTGTTATGAGGGAGACAGGACTTGAAACACGTTACTATATAGCTCTACTTCTCATGCTTTCACCTTTCATATTTCTTCACTACTGCTCCCTGAAATCCTTACACAATTCTGAAGAAAAGACCCAGATAAAGACATTAATGAGCCAATGAGAGTTTGTTATCTCTTCACAACTGCCACTCCATATTTCAGTTAAAGTCAAATACTCAGAAAAGCCTGTTCATTGACCCAATACAGATACCAACCCGTCGCTATTTGTTCACTTTTCTGTGGATTGTTGTGCAGGAAATGCTCTCCTGGAAATCCAAGTGGTGTTCAAGGATCACATGGAAGTAATCATTCACAGGAAAGTATCCATCCTTCTTCATTTGTTCTGTACCACCAGAACAAATGAAGAATACCAGAATACAGAGAAAGCACACACATGCATGGATGTAAGGGGGAAGGGGTATGAACTGGAGAGGGGCAGATTTAGACTAGACATCAGGAAGAATTTCTTCACCATGAGAGTGGTGAGACACTGACACAGGTTGCCCAGGAAAGCTGTAGATGCCCCATCCCCAGAGGTGTTTAAGGCCAGGTTGGATGGAGCCTTGGGTAAACTGACTTAGTGGGATGTTCCTGACTGTGGCAGGGCAGTTGGAACTAGATGATCTTTCCAACACAAACTATTCTATGATTCTATATACTTATTTTGCTTGAATGACAAAATGACCTTTATGAGGAGGTAGGTTTGGTTCTCCTCTGGCAGAAAAATGAGGTAAGAACATAAAAGCTGGCAGGAGTATTTCCTGGTGCCTGGGATTTTTGGTGAACAGCTATGGAGGTCAGTAACCACCTGAGATGAGTAACATACTCACCTTTCAGACTTTATGATCCAAACTGACCTTGCCATATGTCACTCAGAATACACTGTAAACAACAGGAAGTTGGGAAGGAAAAAAAATCTTTCACTTAAGACAGATATTAGTCATTCAGCCTAACATCTACTTTCACATGATTTTTTTTTTAAACCAGTATATTTTTCTGTCTAGAGTCCATGTTATCACCTTGCTATAGCCTCTTCCTCCCCTTTCCCAAAACCACATATATACACTCTTTCTTTTCTCTTCACAATGCAAAGCCTCATTTAGACTATCAAAGTTGTTCATACTACTGGAGTAGAACTCATGAACATGACTTTCATTTTACACAGAAAGCTTGCTCACTGATGAGTGAATTGTTGCAGGGAAATTGATAATACCAAGTAAGTTCAGTTTTTGTGTGCAGTTTAAATACAGTCACTTAGATTTTTAATTGCAAATCCTCATCTCCTTTCTCATTAGGCATATCAAGAGTTTAAAAAGATGTCTTTTATCTAAATCATTTAAGGTCTTAAAAAATATTAAAAATCAGAATGTATACTTGAACTTAGTCCATTTCACACTGGAACATCACTGCATCTTTATGAAATCAAAGAGAAAAATATTCAGAGTTAGTACTCCAGCTAGCATGAGACCATGATATATAAGATTTTCATATCACATTAAAACCTTTGATCAAACTTGATCAGTGACAAACAATGAAAAATATTGCCTTCCACTGGGTTGCATGAAACTCCCTCTCTACATGTAGCAACAAAACATGTGTGGCACATTTAAGCTTCTCAGCAGTTCCCTAGGTATATACAAACACCTTTCTATAGAATCCAAGCTTTCCCTTCGGGTTAGTAAGGCACCTTTGGAGGATCTCTTCTTTCAGAAAGGATTTGATGAAGCTGAATATCAACAGAAAATGTTCATGGGGCTGCAGGGCTCAAAAATTCTGAGGGCAGTGTTCCAGAAATATATCATAATTGTAATAGCATAGAACAAACCCAGCACTGTTTCACTTGGAGAAATGTGGGTTTATGGAGCAAGATTCTGAATGAATCCAGTCCAATAAACCACATAAGTGAATTCTTCATAGTAAAGTAAATTGGCCTAGGCTGAATGTCCTTCTGCAGCAGACTTGGGCACCTCCGCATTGCATTGCAGTCAGCTATGCGAGCAGGCATGCTGAGAAGCATCTTGGCACTTTTTCTGCAATGAAAGCCTTGAATATAACCCCAGAATCTGCTGTCCAGGAGTCCATTCTGGAAGTAAATCTACATGGAACATTCTGTATTAGTTTTATCACTCTCCAGGCTGGGAGGGAAAAGAAATGATGTGCACTTACAGCATGGGAGGCCAACTGTATCCTGGGCTACATCAAATGAAATGTGGTCAGCAGGTCAAGGGAATTGATTCCCCCCTCTGCTTTGCTGTTGTAAAGCCCCACTTGGAGTACTGAGTCCAGTTCTGGAATCTCCAACATAAGAAAGATAGGGAACTGTTGGAAAGGGGTCAGGGGACGGCTACAATGATGAACAGAGAGCTGGAGATCCTCTGCTATGAGGACAGGCTGAGAGAGTTGGGGTAGTGCAGCCTAGAAAAGAGAAGGCTCTAGGGAAAATTTATAGCACCTCCATGTACCCGAAGAAAGCTGGGGAAGGACTCTTTACAAGGGCACGTAGTGATAGGATGAGCGCGAATAGCTTTAAATGTAGGACGCAATAAGGCTACAGAAGATCTGGACTAATCTCTGTGGTACCTCTTCAGCCCTGTCTCTGAAGGGTAATCAGATTACCATACCACTCCTTGCACAGAAGCGTGACAATGAACTCTAAATCTGGTTATCTTTTCATATGAAGCACAACATTGTGACACGTACTTTTTTTTTTAAAGTAAACATATGGGAATCTCCCTTTTCCTTTGGTAGGCTAAAGGATTTCAAATGAAGTAAGACTACACTACTACTTACTCAAAAGTAGATGTATTTATTTGTTTAGCTACTAAATGCTCCTTGGCCAGTAATTCTGCTATGGTTTTCCTTACACATGAAAAAAGAAATAGTTGTATTGACAGGATTTGGATAAGGGGTGGGAAATGTTCCTAGATGCATGTATCATGGAAATACATGTTCTGAAAACCTTTGAAAAAAGACAGCCTCATTTTTAAATATATACTTACACTTAGCATGTTTGGCATTGCAACATAATTCTTAACTTCAGCAAGCAATGCAGATAAAGAAGCAGATACAGAAAACCACATTCCTGCCTTACTAAAGGCACTGATGTTCTAGCATGAAAACATTCTTCCAAATCCCAGGTACAAAGTCAGAGAGAGATACATGTGATAAGATACTATTTTTATCCCAAAGAATGTGGGTCCCTGTCTCCTCAGACGTGTTCACTCTCTCATCACCAACATGAAAGGCAAAGGAATTATTATGGAAGTAGTGTAAGAACACACACTACTGTTCAGTATAGATGATATCTATAATTTACAGTATATTTGTATCTGTCTAGAAGCTGTTCAAATTTACACAACATTAAAGTAGCTTACACTTCCTATTGTTCATCACAGAAGAATTTGCCAGCTCCTTCTTAAATGTAGTGCAAAGAAAGGAAAGTCTGATGTGAGCATCTCCTATTCATATATGTCAGTTCAATATTCTTCCCCGGTACAGGGGCTATGGAAAAATCTGCTTACAAATCATCAACACCACTATCAAACCCCAAATTCTTAAAAAAAATAATAATGGTGATGGAGCATGAGAAATTCACATGAAAGCTCAATTTAACTAGTTTTGATTTTACATATGCGTATGGGAAGGCACTCCTGAAAGTGCCTAAAGAATGGAGAGCTTTGGTGAAAAGGAGCAAACCAAAACAAGTTGTTACTCAAATATTGCCTTCAAGTTTCTCATTTCAGAGAAGCAAACATGACAATGCCGCAAGCATAGCGCTAGATGATAAACCCCTTTCCATAGATTCTTCAGATTCCATGGTGCTTAAATCGGAAATACAGAGATTGTTTCAATCTTTGCTTACACGTAGATCAATACTCCATTCCTATAATCCAGGATTTATTCTCAGTGTTGGCAGAAAACAAGAGGTTTGCTAAGCTAGATATGTCACAGACTTACTAGCTTGATGCTGGCTAGTAAATCAAAGCAGCATTTTGTCACTGATACATTTGAAAATATTATTCCAGTATAACCCAGCAATCACAGGGTGTACAGCTAGAATGTCACCAGTTTTCAGAGCATTATAGAACAGGTATTGCAAGTGATTTACTGGATCACATATCTCTTGAGAGTTTGGTAGTAAAGGCAATAAGGTTGTGGGATGCTTTTTTCCACTCCCTCAGAACAGAGCAGCTTTCCTATAAAGCAGAACTGACAATGAAGAGATTAAAAAAAAGTATTAGCATAGCAGTGACCAAGCAGAATATCAGTGCTAAGTAACAGGTGAGAAAAAGCATCTACTTCTTCTGAAGGCTTTGAGCAGTGCAGAACAGAAAGAACAAGAGTGAATTTGAGGAGATAGTTGTGGCCAACTACCTAGATTACAAAAGAGAACTTCACACTAAGTGCAACTGCAATGAGAGCGGACCTAGACTCTTAAATGTTGGGAATTGTTTCTTTAAGTGCCCTGGCAGGGTGGGGCACAAAAGTGGTGAATGACTCTGTTGTGTTATGTTAATGAAGTAACTTGGGGATGGGGGCAGGAGTTTTTAAGCTAGCAACAATGTTATGTGAGATGGGTGGTTGCCAAAAAAGGCTTGTTGCAAGGGCAGAAGTGACCAATCAATGTTTACCTGATGTTTTGGCCTGCTTGGACTATATAAGCAGCGAGTTGACCCTTAATAAAGGACTTCATCTGAAATCATATTGATTTGTTTGTGAAGTTCACTTGCTCCTGCCGCGTTACTTAAAGATAACACAAGGGCCAGGAGCACCAAGCAGTAGGAAATCTTTGAGGAATTGGGGCATGGTCTGTCTCATACCAGGGGTCCTTCCCTCTATAAGGTCCAGATAATCCTTTCTAAGATTATTGCTTCCAGATGATCTAACCTTAGTTTCAAAGCACAGGACTTTTTAGAATCAATAAGCTGTTACTGAAATTATTTCTGTGCTAGAGGCCCTGACAGAACTGCTGCACTGATAACCAAATGTTATACTGATAATGATCAAAAGCAATTTTCTCTCTAACCACCACCGCTATGAACTCACCTTCAGCACAGACAATGCATTATGCTTCTTTCCTTTCTACATACCATGGGGCATCTGCTACATCACTATGTAGCAGAAAGGCTGCCTCTGCTAGCCCCCTGCAGCCTTCTGATGATGCCCTCAATAGCACTTCAGAGGCATCATCACCTGACCACCAGGGAAAGTGTAATTCTGACTGCACAGTGTTTTTTTTCCTGGTTGCGATGCTGTACAGTAATCACAGCTGAGAGTCAGACTGTGTAAAACCTGTTTAAAATGTTTATGTTACACTTGTGCGAACTACACAACATTTTTGCTTTAAGGCAAGGTTGGAGCCCACTGTATTTACTACAAATCAGTGTTCCCAGAAGAATATGCAAACCCTAGCAGGTTCTCTTAGTAGACAGTTCAATGGAGCCACATACAGGATTGTGTGCTTCTGTATTAAAGAAAAAGAAGCATGATCAAAGGTAGATTTCCTATCCTGAATTACGTGTGGGGAAAAAAGGTTGCCTTTTAAAGAAGGGCTCAGTGAGTACTATAACGTTCGCTAAAAAACCGAAACATTACTATACGCCCATTACTTAATACTGAAAATTTAAAAAGCACCACAACAAAATAGCATTACAGAGGCAGGTTATAACTCTCTCTCTGATGTCTAAAAACCTAGTCTGAGTAGTAGGCACAAAGTTTCTAAGATGTCTTTGAGAAGTGCTAACAACAACAAATCTCTTCTTCTTTACCATCAGCTGGACAAAAGTAGAAAGGTAAAAAATTTTTGGAAGGAAAAAAGCTGAGTTTTGCCTACCAAGACAAAAGATTTTTAGAAGATTGCTCTGGATTACCCGAGTGGCTGATGATGTGAGTGATTTTATGAATTCATTGCTCCATACAGTGCAAGTATTTGCTATTATTATGTTAAATGATCTTGTCAGGACAATCTACATACCATAAACATTAAGATGGCAAATGATTTATAGTGAAAGACCTGAAGGCTTAAACAAGGGACCTTTGTGGAAAGTAGTAAACCATTAGTTTAAAAGAAAAATTGACACTTCTAATAAGCCCTATCTAGAATAGCTGCATCAGTAAAATACATTTTTATTGCAAATGAAACTCACTGCTTTAATGACACTGGAATTTGCCACAAAAATAAATTAGCAATGTGTCTTAGTAATTAAAACTACAGAAACACATTATAAATCTGTCCTGCAAAGGATTAGAATTATATTTGCTCGTATGCTATATTCCCACAATAGATCCTATTTAGCATACAGAATGCTGAAATTGTATAAAGAAAATGAGAATTTAAAACCACTGAGAAGTTTTTACTTAGTTCAATACCACAAAGATCCTTCTAAGAACATATTGTGGCACATATGGCAGTGGTTATTTAACCAGCTAAGTAGTTACACTGTGTTCATCACTACAATGTTTCTTGGATTTAATTTTAAGAGATAATATCAATTTTAAAATCATATTTCCATTTGCAAAGACCTACCGCTACTAAGAAGAGAGAAATGTCTGTCTTAGGATTATATTAACAAATTAGTAATTGGGCTCACAGTACCTTCTTAGAGCACATTACAGCTACTGTAGTCACCCTTCAGGCACATTACAGACTCTATATTAGTGCTGACTGCTTGCTGATTCCCATTTTCTACTGCATCGACTGTAAACAATCTGAGGTAGAAACCATGTGTACACATTCATAACCTGTATAACGGAGCTTTTAACTGTAAACATACATATCATCAGAGATACAGGAAAAAAACAAGTATTTTGTCCTCATTTTTCCCCAAGTTTCAGCCTTGTCTATATTGCCTGCCGGGTAGCTACTAGGCTATTTTCCCTGTACAACCAATTACTAAGGGGTTGGAAAAGTCAAAGAACTCTTTTTCTGTATTATCTACCTGTGGATATGCCAGAATGACACCATTAATGCTATGCTGTTGAACAGATGTTAAGCTCCTTCCCAAGAGAAGAGAGAAATTTCTTCAGTTGGAAAGGCGATTTAAAATCACTAACATCCTTCCAAATGTTAGAGACAGCTCAGGAACAGAATCTTGGAGACTTGTTTCTCAACAGCCTGTGAGTACCACTGCATTACCTTCCACTGAACATGCAAAGCTTTTCACTGGTGACACTAATTTTTCTTTCAATCAGTAGCCCTGAAGGTTAACAGCCACACTTGAGAAAGTGGAAGTACCTTCAAGGCTAAGAGTGCCTGTTTGAAAGCTGACTCTTGTCTGGACTACCCTCTTCTCTGTGTGATCATCTCCATTATAGTTGTGACAGACAATATTACTGGTTTACATAAACTTAGAAAGAAGACATTCTTACTATAGTCCCAGACATTCACACAAACTTCCTCTACTTATGATCTTCATCTTTTTCTAACATAGTGGTCTTTTAAAATTTCACTGTCAAACTAATTTCCATCTATGCAATCCCAGGTAATATGCTGTAAACCTACTACTTCAGGCTGAAAAAAAAAGCTAAAAGAACCCATTCCCTGGTACATCTATTCACTGTATAAAGTGGAGCTGAAAGCTATTAGCCCGTCAACATTAGTCCTGATTTAAGCACTTTACTCTAGACTCTTTCATTAACTGTGTTGACATAGCAATATATTATTCATTTGACCTGCACTTCATTGTACTCCTAATATGCAATCATGTTTTGCAAATGTGAACCTGAATATAAGGGATCCAAGACTAGAGTCTTGGTTGAGGTAAGTTAGAGTATTTTAGTGAAAATAAGCCTCAATGGCCTAGCTGAGGAGCCAACCCTATCTCTACACCTGCAAACGCAGCTATATTTCTTCCTAGAATAGGTCTTATGTATGACTCCATTTTCAGTAAAACACCTGAGATTTATGCTCAGCTAACTTTTCATTGCATTAAAACACTCATTAAAATGAGGAAAAAAGAAATTATAGGAAATGTAAAATGCTTCTATGCAAGACGCATTAAAACTAAGTGAATAATTCATCTATTTTTCATACCCAAATTTATTCATAGAATAATATCTGCTGACAGTTTCTGTTATGGAGATTATAGACAGTTTCTTCTGAGCATTCAATAATTAGAAAGCTATGCTGGTATCTTGGGGTTGACACATTGACCTTATAGAACATCTTTGCCTTGTGATAGCACTATCACGTTTCTAGCATGAACATCTGCATTTATGAATTCAATTCTTACCAGCTTTAGAACCTATGAAAATACAGACCATATTCTTTCTGAAGCAAGCATTAACAGTAACTTAATGCAAGCATTTCACAGCATATGATAGTCATACTCTCAGTAATCATCATTTTGAGGTTTTGCAAATTCAAAATCCTTGAACAATCAAAACTGACTAAGCCTAAAGCAACCAAACAGTGGTAGATCCAAGCCCCTGGAACACAAATACAAACCAGTCTATCTAGTTGTTTTATGATTTTTATTTTTGTAGAGATAGATTTGAAAGCTCAGAGTACTATTATCAAGGTATTAAAGTATAATATATTCACTAATCTCCTTCTCTCCCAGCTAATGAATTTCCTATTTATTTCACTTCAGTAGCTAAGAAAACTTCCTCGGTATTTCTTTGCAGTTTCCTCTTACATGTTATTTCCCTGATAAAACCAAAGTTTAAGACACTCTGCCAGGTCTATTCCTACCTTTAATTCAGTAGAATCTTGCATTCCTATCTCCAGATAGCTATTAGAGTCATATGTCTTTTGAAAAAATTTCACTAATGTGCCCAGTCTGTTTCTGTGGTAGCTATTGCTATGCTCAGAATGACTATATTGAAGAGATACCCTTAACATATACACCTTATTTTCAATTGTGTAGGCTTCTGTTTCCCTGCTTATATAGAAGTGTCATTGTAGTTCTGCTGGTGTAATTCTACGAACAGGCTAGGCTTGTAGAAAAAAGTAACATCATTTATTAGACCGAGAGAGAGAGTCAGGGAATAGAACAAGCTTTGAGCTCAGAAAACTAATGAAACACCCCTGAGACAAAAAAAGCTTTCTTGTTTTTCCTCCAACTGTATTATTTGGTCTTATAAAAGATATAACCCTTTCCCTATAGCCCAAACTGTCCTTGGTTGTTATAGATTACTTAGGATGGAGATAGGTCAAAAAGGAGTTTTAGAATGAAATAAAGCAAACCAAAAAGCAAGAAACACAGTTAAAGAATGTAAAATCATGGCCTAGATAAACAGCAAGTCCTTACATAAAATAGCCTGTTTGGCAGTCCTGGAGATGGTCTCTTCATCACAACACTGTGATAAGATTGATTGCCAGGACTGCTAACCTCTAGATCAAATCATTCTTTGTCTGAATCTTTATTGGCAAGGTTTATCCCTGGGTTTTCCAGCTTCTGCTCTTAATGTCAGTGCCTGGGGCAATAATGTTAACTACTCACAACACAGGGAAATCAATAGGTGGATGCTTAAACAAGCAAATAAGTCCATAGGACTGCACAGGATATATCTGATAAGGCTGAGGGACCTCATGGACATCACTACAAAATTCTGAGAGATCACAGTGTCTGGAAAAAGGCAAGCATCACACTTGTATTCAAATAGCATATGAAAGAGGACCTAATGAAGCAAAGACTGGCCAACTAACCTCAGTTCTTTGAGGGATTATGGAATAAACCTGTTTGGGAGGCATTTCCAAAGCCAGAAAGAACAGGGCAGCACTGAAGAACAGCTGGCAGAGGTTTTCCAGCCAAATCATGTATGATCTGCTGATTGCTTTCTGCAGCAAGGAGTGGCTTGATGGATGACGAGATGGCAGTTTGCTTGACTTTAGCAATGCTCATAACATGCTTTATATGCTTATAGCCTGGGCTACATTACCACCAGTAGAGTTAAGAAAGGGCTAGACTCGTTCAGCTAGGAGAGGAGGATATCTTATTGCTGTCCGTAACTTGTGAGAAGATGGAGCCAGACTGCTTGGCGATTGTGCACAGTGAAAGAATGAAAAACGACAGTCACAGGCTGCAGCAAAACCAATCCTTTGCATTTAGAATGACCAAACACAGGGAACAGAAGACCAAAGAGATTTTGTATAAAAAAGAAACCACTTTTGTGTCACTGAAAACTATGGTTTTCCCAAGAAAGAAAAATCATAATAGATGTCATTACTTGATGTCTATATATTTACAATGGTTAAGAAAACTAAGAATGGGGTGAAGAAGGGAAGGACATGATATGGGTTTCCAGTCAGACAGCAGTAAGATGCCAAGCATAACCTGTTATAAAAAGGAAGCGAGGGACAACCCTTTCCATCTGAAGGGTATGTTCTTTGGGATTCAAGGCAGGACATTCTGTCCACATCTGTCATAGGCTGTTGATGCCTGTGAAATGGGAAAGCAAACTCTGTAAGAAGAGTGAAGAAAAATGGTGGACATTTTAATGCCTCTCCTTTATCTAAGTAATTTCTATCTGTATCTTTCATCCTAACAATGCTCTTTTCCTAGAAGTCTCTTAGTCTCCAGATCCCAGTTTACTGATTAATCCAGATTGCATTTTATAGTAGACAATGCTCCTGTACTTATCTGCAAATATTACCACTGACAGCTGTCTAGTTTCTTGAAGAAGTTGTATAAAAATATTCAGAAGGCAAGCAAGCCTTTTTTCTTGAATATAAACAGACCACAGAACTAACAGCAGCTGTAATACAGAATCATAGTATTAACTAATTTATTATCAGACAGGAATAATAGATGGAGGTTTAATCGGTAATTATTAAGGTCATGCTATCGTAGAACAAGAGAATGGTTGGGGTTGGAAGGGACTACGGGAGATCATCTAGTCTAACACCCCTGCTAAAGCAGGCTCACCTGGAGAAGGTTGCACAGGAATGCATCCAGGTGGGTTTCGAACATTTTCAGAGAAAGAGACTCCAGAACCTTCCTGGGTGGCCCATTCCAGTGCCTCATCACCCTCACAGTGGATAATTTATCCTTATGTTCAAGTTGAACTTCCTGTGTTCCAGTTTGTGTCTGTTGCCCCTTGGGATTTAGCCTTCCTTGTTGCATCCCTGCATACTCTGATAGCATTCCCGTATTCCCCTCAAGTGGCTGGTCCCTTTTTAACATATTCTGTAAACTTCCTTCTTCCATTCGAAATTCTCCAGAATCTCCTTCCTCATCCATGCAGGTCTCCTGCCCCTTTTGTTTAATTTCTTACTCTCAAGGATGCATCGATCTTCAGCTTGGAGGAAGTGGTGCTTGAGTACTGACCAGCTTTCTTAGGCCTCCCTTCCTTCTAGAGCCCTAACCCATGGGACTCCTTCAAGCAGGTCTTTGAAGAGAGCAAAATTTGCTCTCCAGAAGTCCAGGGTTGTAATCCTGCTTATTGCCCTGAATCTTCCACACAGGATCCTAAACTTCACCATCTTGTGGTTGCTGCAGCCAAGGTCGGTCAGAATTTCACGTCCCCAACCAGTCCATCTTTCTTTGTCAGTACAAGATCTATGGCACACCTCTCCTCATTGGCCGCTCCACCACCTGTGTCAAAAAGTTATCAAAGCTTTGCAGGAACCTCCTGGGTTGTGTGTGCCTAGCTGTGCTGCCATTCCTGCAGTTGTCAGGGTGGTTGAAATCCCCCATGAGAACCAGGGCCTGTGATCATGAGGCTACTTCCTGTTGTCTGTAGAAGATCTCATGAGTGTCCTCCTTTTACCAGGCAGACTCTAGTAAACACCCATAACAGTGTCACCCATACTAGCCCTGCCTCTTAATCGTTACTCATAAGCTCTCAACTCATTTCTTATCCATCCCTAGGTAGAGCTTGATACATTCCAGTTGCTCCCTCACACACAGAACATCTCCACTACATCACCTTGCTGGTCTTTCTTTTCCTAGAAAAACTACACAACTATGATTTCTGCTAAAAAGAACTATTTTCTCATTTGTCTGATACTGGCAATTTGAACTACGTAGGCTGAAGTTTTCCACATGAGATGTCAGTTCAGGGTAAAATAAACTCTATATTAACTCACATAGACATATAATTTGAGTTGTAAAAGCTGGTGTTCATATAAACTGGTCATTTTCTAATTTCTGAGTAGTATTCAACCTTGCAAATGCTTTAAATCTTTTTTTTTAAGTGATGATACAGTAGGCAGTGTTTCAGCATAACTAACAAGGTCCCCTCCTACTATTTTTTTTACTTGTTTCACACTTTCTAGATGGAAAAGTTCCAGGTTTTGTCTTTTTTTTTTTTTTTTTTTAACTGGGGCAAGATTTTCCCAACTCTGCAACTCTGCAAAAGGAAGATTGCAGGAGAAAAGTATTCTCAAAATTAAAAAAAAAACCCTAAAGGTGTCATGACCCACTTCTAATGCTACTTGGGACAGGAAGCTCAATTCAGCAAGGAAACAGTCTGTGAAAAGCTTGTGTGTGCTAGCTGGAACATTTCTGAGATAGGCAAACAGCTCAGTTTGCTACTTTTCTGAACTGTCCTACAACTCAGGTGCTAGATCACCTTGCTAAAATCTGCTTTAGACAAATTTTAAAATATGCTGATATGCCTTTGCTTGACAGCATGGGTCAGAAGTCTTAATTCATTGCTCAGACACTAGAAGTAGAGTTTTAGGTTTTAGCACCTTTTTACAGATTATTCTCAATCACACAACAAAAGGCACTTTTAAGAGTTTATATCACCAGCACACAACTTGAAATTCCCTCTGGACTTCATGAAGCTGTTTCTGATGGATTAGATAACGACTGGTTACTAATCAGTCATAAAAAAGCACAGAACACTACTTTATGGGTTTGGTTTCTGCCATTTCTTCTTTATCAAACAATTATTGGAGCATCACGATTGGCTGTTCTTTAAAGCAAAGAGCTCTTTTTTCTTTTTGTTTAGTAGAGTGCAGGGTTTTCACGTAAAATACCTAATGAAAAAATGTCTCTTTGAATAGGATAAACTTTTCTTTTCCAAGGTGGGCCTGACTTAGTGATTTGTAATTTCTCAAGGCATTAGAATGGCTATTTTATTCTAACTCAAACTCTCCTACTTTGAAATTAATCCTAGGCACATATCATAACTTGAATTAATATCTTAAAAAACAACAACAAAACCTTCTTTAAATGAAGAAGAACAAAAGATAAAGCAGCTTCTGGCACTCAATAAATAAGGCCTTTTCTATTCTGTAGCTAATACAGAAATTACAATAAAAAAGAATCCTGCAAACAGCTGTGTCTTTCACTCAGTTCCTAAATCAAAGACCCAAGAAGCTGATGAAAGTCTACTGACTTCAGGCATCTCTGGTTCAGAGTGCTCCAGCTTTGATGCTCAGTCCTACTTAAATATTTTGCTTTTCTCAAATTCTAAGGGAATGTGGCTGAAAAATTCCCTATGAATAAATTATCTCATGGAATGAGTTGTTCCAGTTCCTGGTGATTTGTTCATAGCTTTTAGGTATTGAAAGAATAATAATAATAAAAAAGAGTATGGCAGAGCCTCAGGCAATCACTTCAGCATTCCACTTTTTTGACCGAATGTTTGAAATTCTTCATTGGATCATCTAATGGGAAAGGAATCTGTAGTGTAACACTGGCATAAGAATTTATCAGAGAATTCCTAGCCAAAGAAGAAAGATGGATTCAAGCCATTTCCAAAGATCCCCAGCTCTGGTGACCCGGGGGACACGGGCCAAGCAGGAGCAGCATTTCACTGCCCATACAGGTTACAAAACTACAGGAAATCAAAGAAATATCAGCAAATATTATTTTTGGTATCATATATTGAGTTTAATTCCTGCTTCTCTTAGCCCAGAATTCCTAGACAAAATATTTAAGTAAAACCTTCAGCATATTGTTAGAATTTAGGAAATGAATTAATAAGCAAAGAGAGGGAAATTCCATAAGAAATAACGAGTGTTGCAGTGTGATCACAAAGGATGGGATTAGTTGGAATACAGGAGTGCTCTATCCTGATTTTTTTGCATTAACACTTTTGTAAAACCTCTAATTATTACAGCACAAGACCTGCAATTCTAAAATCTAGAGTTTAATATCAGGCTTCTCAAATTTGCTTTTGTTCTTATGCCAAGCAGATATATTTGCTATGTATTCGCAATTCACTTTCTCTGCAACAGTGAAACAACATAATAACAACAAATCCAAAACCCCAGAAGATTACAGAAATGATACTGTATGTCATTATAATACTAAAATTCATAACAGCTGCAGAATTCTGTATAATCTGAGTTCATCTGCAAGTGCAGAGAATGTGCAGAGAAAGAAAAACCCATAACACTTTTGGCTCAGAGTCAGGTTGCACAATGGGTAAATTAACTAGTTCTCACAGACCTATTCCTAAATTTTACTGTTGCTACATCAGGTACCTCCTCAAGAATTATTGATAATGGAGGCAAGTTAATGCAATTTGCAATTTTTTCTTGCCTCATTCCAATGACATGAATCCAGCAAATTCCATAAGCATAAGGGAACTAGACTTACGAAGCATAAATTAAAATTGGAGTTAGGAATTTTCCTGTAAGGAAGCCACTGTCATCTTCTTCCAAAACACAGCTAAGATGAATATGGAGCCTCTTCCATAGCATAGTATTTTCTGCACTTGCAGTGCCTATCCTCCCAGATGGGATGTGTGAGAGAAACTTAGGGTGATGAAGAGCTTCTCACTGCCTCATATCTTATATCTTGTACAAATGAGCAGGCTCAGACATAAAGGTGTATTCTTGCAAAAGAGGAAAACACACAAAAAACATTCAAGGAAAGACACATGAAACAGACTAAGGTCCTGGCCAAGCAATTTTGGATCTGACTAACTCAATTAAAATTCAATATCTTTTCATAAGTCTTCATTATCTCCTTTGGTCATAATCTGCCTTTTTATGACACATTCTAAACCTTACAGGGTAGGTTATCATCAATGTCACATTAAAGAACCACTGTAACCTTTTCCACCACATGCTTCTACTTTTAAAACCATAGAAATAAAATGAACCTCTTAAAATGTACACAGTCAAAGGTAAAACGTTGACAGCTGTGATGAGGGAAATGAATTTCCCTTTATCTGAAAGTCATGCTTTTAAAGTCATATATATCTAAAAGGAATATCAGTGGAGAATTTCTTCCTTGATTCAGTGTTCACATAAAAGCAGCAATTCAAATATCCATTATAAATGCTGGTGAGACTTGTAGTACAATATAGACAAAGTTTCAACAATTCTTCCATAGAGCTCTTACTATTTCAAGTGGTTCAGTAGGAACATATCAGTAGTGATTAGAGTCAAAAGAAAAAAAAAAGGGGTAGGAAAATAATACTAAAACTCCAGATGTCTCTTAATGCTGTCCAGCACACAAGGATCTCATTGTGAAAGATAAACTGAGATCTCTACTGACTGCAGCCATTCCCATCATCTTGGTACATCACCTTGGTCTGTATTCAAATCAAATCAAAGGATTCCAACAATCTGAATGGGCACTGAACGTAGTGCCAGAATTTCCATTCTCTAACTCAGGATAGATTAGCCGCCTTATCTCATCGGGATGCTAGGAATATAATTTCATAAATGCTTACCGCTATTTAAAGAAACAAACTTTTATGCATACCAAAACAACACAAGTACTGGGCTAAATAAGCACATGCCTAAGTTTAAACTGGAACAGTTCAGAATGACACTCCAGAACTTGCTTTTGTGTAATATCAACATTTTCCATCTTTTTGGAAGTTTGCAAAATTGCAGCACTCCCTTTGCCACAAAATCAGCCCTGAGCACTTCTTTGCTTCACACACATTAACAACTGTAATACTGACCTCGCTATCTTCCAGTACAAACTACCTCCTGTGAAGGTGACTCAAGCAAACTTTCTCACAAATTTTATTCACGTTCAATACGTAGAGCATGACAACACCAAATATCCTATTTTTTTATATTTGGTTCCAACTCTTTGGCTCTCGAATTGGCATGGTTTATCACATGCTGATAGGCAGTTGATGCAATGGAAAACATAAGTCAAGTGCCAGATTACTTTTAAGAGAGGCTGAAAACTGGTAGATAACGCAAATGGAACTCTACTAACACAAAGGGTGAGCTGCCCTGCTGAGTTAATGCAAGAATAGATTTCTCTTTTCCACTTTTTAGATTTGGTTCCCACTGCTGCTAATGAGAACAATGTATTTAATTTTCTTTGCACCATATCAACAATCTGATATCACAAACACGACCAAGTTAAATGCTTACTACCCTGGATGCTTATTTATCAAATACACAAAACCATATCTGTAATGGGAAACTAGCTTAAGTGCTACATTAAATAACACAACAATATTTTATAGGTGTGCAAACAGGAATTGTGAAAGAAATTTCATTTCAGCGATACAAAGAGAAAGATGATGTAGATGTTTTAACATATAAATTTGTGAGCTACACAACCTGGTATCTACCATATCTGTACTTTAAAATAAATGTAATGAAACTACTGTGGAAGCCAAGAAGATTTCTGGAAGTTTCCAGGTACAATTCTACTTTTGGCAAGCAGTCAGATACCTTTCATTATGATCCATCGTCATATATGAAATCTCAAACAGTATGAATTCTCAGGAATAATGATCCCAGACTAAATATTTCATTTACATACTGAATTACCTGGTAGAATTCTATGTGATCACCAAAGTTTATTAATCATATCAAGTTGATTAATGTGAAACCCAATAAATATCAAGAATTCTGGACAGCGCTTCTATTTTTAACACCGTGATATTGACTGAACTTTGTCCTCCCCTCCCTAAAATAATATTGATTGAGAAAAATTCAGGAATCAATATGCATAAGACTGAAGAAATTCAGCACCAAATATGGAGTAATGCAAGAATTTTGATACCACAAATACAAAGGATGTGTCAAATCACAGAATCATAGAAAGTAAACCCAAGTGAAAGGGAATGTGGCTTTATTTGCCTGAAAGAAAGTTTGGTTTGTTTGTTTGATACGGACACACTAAGTCATCCACATGACACCTCAAATTCTATCTTGACTTCACTTTTGAGACATAACTGATTTGCATAGTTAGACTTGATAGTCCTACTTCAAAGCTTGATGTAAAAAGCAACTAGGATTCACTGGGTTTATTTCCCTTTTTGGACCTTGTAAAAGTGGATGAAGAAAAATATTATTGGCATGTTTGTTGGGACATTTTTCTATTTCTCATTATTAGAGGTAATTGTTAATAGTACTTTTTATGTGAATTACTGCCTCTGCTACTTATTATATGGTGGCATTATTATGATTATGGCTGTTGTGTTTAGATACCTAATCAGTACTAATATTATTATCATAATGATGACTGGAAGAACTAAAGCTCTCATTTGGTGAATTAAAATACAAGAAGGAGAAACCTCTGTTCCTCATTCGCTTTGAGAAGTCATTGTCAATCAATTGCTGCCTCACAGTTCAGCATCTGCTGGAAATATTTTCATTTTCCACTCAAGCTCAGCTGCAGCTCAACTACACCATATGTGAATGTTTAAATTTTTCTCATTCACATTCAAGAAATATTTCATTTATAAAATTAAAACGATTAAGACACTCTTCAGTTTCATAAGGGTCATTTAGGGACGACAGTCACTGGTGGCTTGGACTGGATTTGGATCAGTGATGTAAATAAGGCACATTCTGTAATTTGTTATCATTTCCTGAGCCGAGCACAAGTATGTTTTACATGTTCACATCAAGAAAAACCATGTAATTTGATAAAGCTTCAAGTGTAAACTTCTTGGCAGAGCTGAGGAAAAGCAATGACAATGCTAAAATGGATAGGGAGGTTGTCAAGAGAAGTGAAAGAACTTCCAGCTGCACGCTTTTAAAGAAAATACTGCAGTGAAGGGTCTGAAAATGTGATCTGCAACATTGCCCACAGCTATCCTAGAGGTGAAGGATTAGTTTATGAACTGCAGCCACGCTATTTATTAAAGGAACTCGGACAAGTTAAGTTTGTTCATTTACTTAACTTTATTGTTGGCAGCGGAGCAAATCCTCAGTGATGTAAATTGGCATTTGAGCCATGAAAATTTCTAGCAGGAGAGTGTCTGACCCTAGATGTATTTATTTTGCTTGAAAAAGTAAAGACAGTTTATATGTAAATGAGACGCAGCTTTCCAGCTCTGTGTAATTTGTCAATATGGATGTTAATTTCACAAAGACTGAGCATTCCCTATTTTAGAATATTAATAGGCCTTCATCTCACCAATCCTTACTTGTACCAGTAATCTCTTTATAGTACTGGGACTAGAAGAACAAAATAAGCCTACTGTCATGAACAATTTCAGGTGAACGCATATCATACGATACTTCCTTTAATATAATATCTTTGATATGTTTCCTGGTCTCTTTCTACATAATGAGTGAATATAAGAGCTAAAATGAAATGCTTGGGCATCTATTAAAAGTCAGCTTCTCAATGGTTTTTCAGGGAGCAGTATTTTTTGCAACTGGATTTGGATGTAGGGAAAACCATAATTTTATCGGGCAAATCTGATATCAAAACTACTGCTGCCCTTTCTGTTGATCATTATAGAAGGTTTTACACTTGAATGGAGAAAACATGATGAAGCTTAAACCTGTCACATGAAGTATATTTTGGGAGAATTTGCCCTCCTAGGAGTTTAAGGTATAAATCCAGATTCTCTGATTTATTCCCACTCAAGATAGAAATGGTGTCAATCTGCAGACTTTGCTTTTAAGGCTTTGAAAAGAGTCTTAGAGTATCTTTAAAAGCAAGACTGCTAAATCTATTTGAAGGTGTATCATAAGATCGTAATACAGATTATAGACATAAAATATTTTTTCAAAAAGGACATGTTTAAAATGTTTCCCAGACACAGCACTGAATTAAATCACTTCCCCTGAAAACTACCAAGAGAAAAATGCCAGGTGCAGAAAGTGAATAACAGCATATAGGCACACCTCAGAGACATTGCATGTTTGGTTTCAGATCACTGAAATAAAACAAATATTGCAATAAAGCGAGTCACACAATTTTTTTTGTTTTCCCAGTTCACCTAGTAAGTTATGTTTACACTCTACTATAGTCCATAAAGGTTACAATAGCATCAAGTCTAAAAATATGTATGCACATTAATTAATAAACACTTCATTGCTAAAAAACGGCACAATAAAAAGCCGTAATATCTGCAAAGCACAATAAAGTGAAAAGCAATAAAATGAGATGTGCCTGTACTTCATTTCTATTTTCATTTCAACTTTAAGAATTTATTTTGTTTTCATTTACTTCTGACCTAATTTGCACTGACTTCAAGGTTTTCAGTTGACTAACAGGCAGATCTGTTCTGATTGTAACAAACATCAACGACTTTTTATAACATTTTCCAATAGTCTTCTCCTAATAATTTTGGTTTTAACAAAGATTCTAATAAAAACAATGCATAGTTTTTTGAAATACATGTATCCTGTGATACGAGCTTTAATTACCCAGAACTCATCTCAAAAATCTTAGAAGCATGTGCTCTATTTTAATAACCTTTCTAAGCCTCTGTGTTTGGGGCACTAATTTAATTGGTGCACTAGTTAACTTAAATACACTGTCTTGTTTGATTTGGCTTTGTTTTGTTTATTCCNAAGTGCTTTTCAGCCAAGATGATTAGAAAATGGTAAGTTAGGAATCACAGCAGTAATAATACTTATTTGGATTGAAGACCATTGCCATAATTGAAAACAAACAAACAAACAAACAGAGTTCATTATTTGCACTGGATGAAAAAAGGTCAACTTTTCCCATACCAACAGTATTAAAAACCAACAAGCAGCATCTCCGGAAAAAAAATTCTTTTTTATACTCTTAATGTCAGCTAAGTATTCCCAAGTTCATTTACCAGAGCTAAGACAAGTATTGTAAGGAAGTTTTTGCCAGTCTCATACTGTTGCTCAAAGTATCTACAGAACATGAAGCCAGAATGCAGCAAGACATACCAACTTTTTTTTGTACCTTTTTTTTTTTTGGCAGGAAAAGGCAGGGATCTGGGATGGATTGCTGCCATTGTCAGAAACAGGGTTGTAGAATTTGGAATAGGGAGCCATGTTCCTTTCTACTGGGAAAATATAATAGCTTTTAAATAATAGCTTTTAAAAAAATAAGGGAACATGAATATCTTATCAAAGAAAATGTAGCTAGAATTTCCCAAAGCCATCCCTGTGCAAAAAATATTATAAGGGTATAAAACCAGGATTCTGGAGATTGTTAAATAAGACTCATTTTCTTTTAGTTATTTATCGTTCCTGAAGTGCTTTTTAATTTCTTTAACAACTTAATATAATGCTGTCTTAGCAGGCAGCACATACCAAATCTGTGGTGTTCTCTTGTGTAGACATAGGCCATGGGCCCACACAACATCTATTTTGCAGTCACACGTACAATTTGCAAGTTGTCAGATCTCTGTACAATTTATTATTCCCACTATCATCTCAGAAAAATTTTATGAGCCAAGACATATTTCATTTTTATCACCAGGAAAAAGAGTCAGAAAATATACCAAAAGCAACATTCACATTTTCCAAGACAGAAGTTTCCCAGAACAGTGGTAAAGGTGCCCTTGATGTTTCCAAAATGCATGTGTCCCCTTGATACTCAAGTTTCAGTATCAAATGACTGGGAAATAAAAGTGAAAAATCTGATGCTTCTGAAAAAATCTTTAAAAAAAATATGTTTGCTGGTCAAAGATGTATCTCAGAAACACTCCGTCTCACTAAGTTTTCCAGTGAATGAAAAACAATATATACCTTGTCTGCACTGCCAGACTATCAGGCAATTCAGTTATCTCATTCTCTGATAAGTGTAAATTCCTCAGAAAGAAGAAAAATAATGAAGGAAAAATTCCTTGATTTATATCACACATTTCACCCACATAAAGCTATTTGATCATCATGTAAGCGAGTGGAGCTCAAAGTTATGACACACAAAAAGACATGAAAATAAAGAAATGAACACAATTGAATTGATGGTGCTGAGGTTCATACTTCCACTGGATACCTTTACAAGGAAGTAACTGACATCTACTTTTGATAGACAGGTATGGAATTGGCTAATAGGGTCTAAGCATCATTACTTTTTTATAGATATCTCCCTCTTTTTCCAAAAAATAACATCAAGTCAAATGTAGCTCAATTTGATGGCAGATAGTGAAATACTGTTATTTTATCTCTTATTTGATTTCCAAGAAGAGCCCAACGTGGGTATCATATTATCTATATATATCAGACTGGATGGCAGCACTGCAATCCCCATTTCTCTACCCTCTCAAAGTCAGATTGTCTGTGTGTCTATAAGTGCAAGATTTTTTAAATTCACTGCATTAATTTTCCTTTTTTCTTAAATAAACGCTGACCTTTCCTTCTAGTTCTAGGTTTTCTCTCAAGGTATTTTAACATAGCCCTGTCCTTGGAAAGGTAAGCCTGTTAATTTTAGCCAGAACCGGACAACCTGGTATTTCCAAATTAATGAACTAATCAAACTGGCCTATAATGCTACAACTGTGATGATAGGTAACTTGTTCATTAGTCTAACTGTTTGCATTTTGCTTGCCTTTCTTCTGGTAGGCATTTGAGATCAAGAGTCATGCAGCAATCTCAGTCTCAATACCTGCCAGTTCTGCACTTCGGTGGGGGATACACGAAGAAAACCCCAACTGCATCAGGAAACAGGAGGCTGGTCTTCAAATGCTGTTGTTTGAAAAGACTTACAAGCATAATTTCCAGCACTAGATTTCCATAAACAGTAAACAAACAACACTGTGCGCTAACTGCACTTACATTGGCTTGTACTGTGTTGAGCCACTTTTCTGCTGACGCTAGTATTTTACTTTTAAACACAGATTGCTTCAGTGTATCAACAAGATTTTTTTTCTTTTGCAAGTTAGAGAAGACTATGATTTTCATAAGATGTAGAATAATCCCAAAGTAGAAGAAGGAAGTTACAGAGAGCAGCAAAAATGTCATCTCCAGAACTTTGATATAGCTAGGCACAAGCCTGCCTCACAGTGTGCCTATGCATAAGGCTCACTCAAATGAGGAGACAGCTACTGTGTCTCAGACCTTCCCTGAAATGGATTGTTCACAAAAGGATAAGACAGTTATTTCTGATGAAAAAAAAAAGATTTCTTTTTCCTGTTTCAAGGGGGTGAAAAATATCAATCATTTTTGCATAAGCTAGAAGAAACCCATCAAATGACTGTAATTTCTTCAGTAGGGTCTGAGCCAGGATTTAACTGTAGGCTGAAAGAACAGCTTACATTGACATTCTGTCTTTAACATAAAATCCCAAAGCCCAAGGAAAATGTTTACATGTATTTCTTGGATTCAGGCTGCCTCTTATTTAATCAGTGTAAAACTTCCCGAAGGCTCTGTTAGAAAATACTATAGGTACTGTAAAAGGACAGATTCTACATTTATAGTACCAATAAACATAAGACAAGTTTACACAATTGCAGTTCTGTGTTACAATGAAGGGTTTTCATCCAAAACTATTTAAGGAAAATACTTCATCTACATTTAGACAAATAAAAGTGCTTTTACAGTAAACAGGCAACATAAGTTATTTAACAGCAATCCAAAAAGAGGCTATAAACCCACCGCTTTCATCTTCAATGGAGAAAAAACACTGATTTCATGATGACCGTAAATGCTATGCAGCACACAGAGGTTCCTCTATAAAAAAAGATGACTCAAAATGAAACGCAAAGTAAATCAAACCACAGCTAAGATGGGGAAAGAGAGCACAAAAGGAAAATAAGAGAAGAATCAGATACAGAGTTAAATGGAAAAAAAGAACATTTAAAAAAGCAAATGTAGGTAGCAGTTTGATCTCAAGACATAACAATGAATTTGTCTACACAGCATCATGATGCCTTAGGACAAGGAAGAAATTACAGCAAGCGCTGCAATAGGTAGGACAGTCTGCTCCAGTTCACCATGCCAGAACCATAAAAAATGCTGCAAAAAGATGGGGCCAGTCACCCCAGTGCTTCACACTCCACAATAACCTGAAGAGCTAGAAGGCAATGTCAGCAGCAGCATTATACAGCTAGGATTGGCACGTTTCTCCCATGCTGAGGTGTAAAATCCCTCTCTTACCAAGGAGGATCTTGCCTAGCCATATTCTAGAGTAGTTGGCCGGACACCTGTGTTGGTTTGGGTTTTTTTTCAGCTTATATTTTATCTATTTTTGGATGTAAGTTCAAGACTTATGGACAGAATTGTATTTGCACCTACTGCATTCCTTCCCCTCTTCCTCAGTTAACTAGTCACTACTACACTGCTGCCAGAAATCCTTCTTTTGTGGGAAGCAGCAGTGAAACACGCATCTGGTGGAGCTCGAGTATTCGCTGTCTAGTTGGTACTCACTCTCACCTTGCCCTTCTCACAGCTTTGCTCTACACAAACTGTACAAATCTGCATAGTACATAGATTATCTTCTGTAGTAGTAGAAATAATATTGCACAATAATTATTCACAGGTGATTATCAGTGCTCAAAATTAAATCCTGTTATTATTACCAGTGGGATAATGGTTGTTGACCACAAATGTGTTTGTGTACACAAGTGAATGCTTGGTGTGGAGCAATGAGGGAGAATAAGTGAAGAAAAAACAATATAGTAAGAAATTAGGCTCTGCGGAAAATCAAATTTGCAGCCTATCTGATACAATTATAGAGGGATTAAGATCTTTGAAAAAGCAAAGGGAATAGGGCTGATAAATATATTCTGTCTCACAGCTGCATCACATTTTTTGGGTTGTTTTTTGCACTTGACTTCAGTCATTCATAAATATAGTGCTAAAAGCCTGAAATCAAATATTACATTTATTACTTATGTGAGTAGTTTAATAAATTTCAAACACTGGAATAAATGAAAATAAGCAATTTAATGAGGATACGTGAACGGAATTACACTGTTACACATCTGCTTCTCATCATACTTTAGCTGATGTGCCACATTGCAACTGAGTCTTAAAATTAAGAATTAGTTGGGGAAATATTTTTAACTGAAGTTTATACAAATGCACATGTCCATGCACATACACATACAGATATATTAATACATACTTGACAAACATGAGGAAGTCAAAGACCTTACAAACATGACCACATATTTAGAATAGGCACATTTCCAGATACTCAGATGTCCACAATCTAGGCCTTATTTTTACAGAAGTTCCATGAAAAGACAGCATCAACTGAAGTCAACACCTCATTAGATCAGTACTTATTGGGCAAAACAACTCAATTACTTTGCATCCATAGGACAAAACACAGAACTTTTTGACCTGAAAAAATGCTCAAAATCTCTAGTGATGTCCACAGATTTGTAGTTCTAATTTTATCCAGAATAAGCATGGAACAAGCAAGACACAGTGCATAAGTCAAGTGAATTTGGGAGCATGGTATCCACAGAGACAAATTTCTCCTACCTTTCTTCTACCCATGTCAAATAGGCGGAACTCACGTCCAGAAAATAGGGAAAAGGAAGAGGCCAGAAGAAAAAGAAAGAGATAGAAAGATTATTCCCCACCTAAGCATTGAGAGAGGTAAAGAAGAAATTATTGAAGAAGAAAGTGGAAGGGACCACACAAGGCCGCCTAACTTCTCCAGTTTTTTATAAGGCAAAAGCAGCTGTAACTACACAAACTTTAAAGACAACCCTTCAGCTCATGAGAACATTTGTATTCATCATATTCCCATGCAATGTTTGCTAAGCAAACTGCAGTTCACCATCCCACAACATGATGTAATTTATTTTAAAGCTCTTCATAATCTTACTGAATGAAGGCATTGGTTTCTGTCTGTTAAAGTTAGACACATCTGCTTTAAACACAAGTTTAGAGTATTCTGTGAGGGGGTTCACTGAGCAGTAAGAAAAATAATTCTTGTTTTTTTCTGCATAGATTTTTTCCAGGGACTTTTCACACTAAGCATCAAGTCTGAAATGACTGCATTCTTTTCCTGCTATGAATTAATCCATTAGAAAAATCACAATCAAAACCATATTGGGCATAGTTCCTTCTTACACGGCACAATATTCAAGTCAGAAGAATGGAAATGTCTATATGAATCAGACTTGCTTATTAAAAGACTTCATTCAGCTAACAGGAATATGTTACTTGATTTATTGTAGTCCCATGGCACATTCCTACCCCAAAAGTGCCATGTTACAATATTTAACAAAAGATATACTATTAAATAAAGTATTTGTGGATAAATTGGCAGTGATTTCTCTGCAGTGTCTAAGCATCAGCAAAATATTTGGTGGATGACTTTCTTCCTTTTGTTACAGGATGAAACTACAAAACACATTTTAAGTCTCCAATTAAGTTGCAGAGTTTCTCACTGGCAGTATTAGTCTGACATTTATCCTTTTGTTCAAATAGCTCTGCCTAATAAAATGTCCATATCTTTTTTTTTAACTACCTACATAGCTTTCTTATACAATCAAGGCTTTAAATGCATTTTAAATATTAACACAGTTTTCATTAAAATGCAGAAACTTAGGTGGGGGAGCTGCTAGAAAAGGCAGTGTGTCCTTCAGTTTTATATGGAAGTATTAATTAAAACCTTCATTAATATTGCATGAATTCAGAGCTTTCACACAGTCAGAATGTACATTACTACTTATTTACATTACTTTTACTTTAGGGTGCTCCATTTAACAAAAAAATGAAGAGTCTGAAGACATTTATTCATGTATAGGAAGTGCTATGTTGCAGAACTCATGTTCAAGGCAAACATTCTGGATTTATGAAATGGAAAATTGAAATTCAGTAGGAATCTCAAGCAACATTTCCAAAAATATTCATCTGATATGGCAGCTCCAGCCCTTGGACAGGCTTATTATTGAGGGCTCAAAATTTATGGTTAAGGTTTCCTTTTCTTCTTCCAAGACTTGGTAAGGAAAACGTGCACTGTTCACAAATAGAAACATAAATAGTCTGCAGGAAACTGGAATAGGTTAAACAGAATTACCAATCATGTTGGCAAATACAGAATTAGGGGAGGAAACTTGTCGATTATACCTTAGAGTCACAAATAGCAGAAGCTGTTGTGGCATGTAAGGGAAAGTTCTTTCTTAAATAAACAGCGTTAAAGGACAAAATGGTAAGAAAAAGGGAAGAGTTTCATCTTAGCAGGATATTACTAATATCCTATATCTGTATTAATCTCCTGGGATCTGTCTTGTTTGACATATTCATACATGATCTAGAAATGCTGATGAACAGCAGAGTGACAAAGTGTGTGTATTGTGCTAATTAATTCAAAGAAGTAAACACAAAAATGGATGACAAAGAATTCAGATAGACCTCATGGAATTGAGTGACCATGATACAACAGATGACACTTGGTGTTAATAAATGTTAAGTAAAGTACACGGGAAAGAACAAATTTAACGATAAAAGGACAAAGGAAGGAGAGGAATTTGTCCCAGATTTGCATGGTTATCAAAAACTTAGCTTCAAAAAGGATAAAGGAAAATCCATTAATCCAGGTACTATACCGCTGGGAGGGTGACAGTTAATGGAGGGACCACAATGTTTTTCTGTTCTTCCTTAAGAATTTTTCATCAATGTTCGACAAAGTGTATTGTACCTTCCCACCCCCTTCTTATATTATCCGAAATAGATTTGTTGCAGCCAAAATCATATCCCTCTTATTTAATAGTAAATACTGCCACTATTTTTTGTAATAATAATGTTATACTGCAAAATGCTGAAACAACACGTGCCAATACTCATGCTCGTCCCTCCTCCCATTAATGCAACTACATTAATTTCTATGTAGTACTGCCTCCCCTCCCATACCTACATTGCTTGCGTGCCCAGACAGAATCTTCTCAAACTGAACAATATTTCTTTTAGACAACATTAGTTCTACTAGATAAGTCCAGCTCTACATATGAAGAAAAAGTCAGAAATTATTGCTTTTGAAAAAAAATGTCCTGTGGGAATTCTGCTACCAAACTTCACTGAGATCAAAATTTCACTTGTATATTCAAACAGGTAGTTAAGAATTTCACTAAAAAGCTTTATAGAACAAAATGAAAGAGAGGAATTGAGATCAGGTTTTTAATTGGGGAAAAAAAAGATTGCACAACAGACAATTTCTATAAGATTTACATGAAGTTGCATAGATTTTCTTTGTTTCCACCCCATAAGACCTACTCATATCATCTGGCTAGGACAAGTTTCATTCCAAAGAGCAACATAAAAATGAATAGATAGATTTAAAACCCAAAACTAATCTGTGAGGTCTAGTCTATATTATAACTGTGTTGAGTGAGCTGAACAATATAAGTAAGAATACGGAATATGCTTCATATGTACAGTGCAGATATATGATTACTTAGTATGTGAATTTTAAAGGCATCTCCAGTTATTTGCCTCAGCTAGAAACCCACTTGAGCATTTTCATTATAAGTTCTACACCCAGTGAAGTTAAAGGATTGATTTATTAATTAATTCATTAATTAATTTTAAGTTTCATCATATGGGGACATAGAGCTTTTCATTTTCAGTATATTTCTTTTGCTTCTGTAAATTCTCTAAACACATAAAGTATGAAATTGATCTATATTTACATTGGATAATGTAAGGCATCTGTTTAGCTCATGGTCTGAAACAAACAAACAAAAAAATAGAAAAAACCTGCCAGCATTAGGCCTTTTCCAGGACCTTCACTAAGAATCAAGTTTACTGAGTTTGGGTTTCACTGTACTAATGTAGCACACAGATATTTCTCAGTTCAGAATGAGTTTATATTTGCCTACTGGACTACATTGTAAACATAATGATAAAATCTCCATACCAGAAACCAAAAAGGGAAATAACTTAATAGTGGTTCTTGAAAAACAGTTATTATGTTAGCATGAATAAGATGATTAAGGGAAAACTTAGAACCTAATAAAATCTTCTAGATTTATATAATTTGCCCTGTTTTACAAAAGAAAAAATGAAAATTTACCACTCAAAATCAGCACCACATTCTATAACACATGAAATACATTATATCTACTTGGTAATTTCTGGATTATAGCTGAATATCTTCAAATGCAGATGTCCAAAGTGGTAAAATTGCAGCCAGCAACTTTAAATTTTAGTGTAGGAATACATCCAAGTACCATGCATGCTGAAAATGAAACTGAAAATGCATATTTGTATGAAATTCACATAATTTGTCATTTGAGATTAGGTTTGTAATCTTCAAACCAGAGATTACTCTAATTCAAAATATACTCAATTGCTAATCTTTTGGGTGGAAGGGATATATTTCAAGAAGACGGAAAAGCACCTTAAATTTATGTGTACATTCTATGCACACAAAATCAGAAGAGGCTTGACGAAGTTGTTTGTGTGAAGAAGTTGCAAACCCTGTGGAGACAAATTAGTGTCACAATCCAGTTCAAGCTTCTCCCTTCATTTCATTAAACTCGTTTATTTAGAGTTAACTATTTGGGAACCCTTTTCATGGTGTTTTTCTAATTATACAACAGAGTCCCATAGTAATGTTCATACCAATAACACTTTAAAAGCACTTCTCCATTTAGTGGCAGCCCAGTAGGAGGAGAAATGAAGTCAAAACAAAAAATGCAAAAAAAAAAGGGAGATGCAATGTTAGGATTTAGGAAAGAGTTATTATACTAAAATAGAGGTGATTTCTTTCTGTAGTCTGAATAAAAACCCAGGAAAGTGTAAGTACCATGTGGTTTTTAACCATGGTAAACAAACATCAAGCGCCCTGTGTGTGTGCACACACACGTGTGTGTGTATGTGTGTATATATATATGTATGTATAAAACTAGTTACAGATATCAGTGAAAAAAGCATGATGCACCCGGGTGTGGTGCACTAAAGTTCATACTGTGAAGTGTGGGAAGCATGTACTCAACTAAACTTAATTAATTCCCAAACTCCCTTTTCTTTTAAATCAAAGTACAAAAAAGGAAATATCCTTATTACAGGCTTCAACCTGATGGTGAGGATGTCACTTACATCATTTGACACTTTCTTGCCTCTGATCCTGCTGTGTAGGTGCCATCACCATACTGTAGACTTAAATATTAAAATTTTTCCAGTTCTCTCTTCTCTATATAGTACCTGAAAGGGACTATAAAAAAGCTGGGGGAGGGACTGTTTACAAAGGCTTGTAGTGATAGGATGAGGTGCAATGAGTGTGAACTGGAAAGGGGCAGATTTAGATTAGACATTAGGAAGAATTTCTTCACAATGAGAGTGGTGAAGCACTGGCACAGGTTGCCCAGAGAAGTTGTGGCTGCCCCATCCCTGGAGGTGTTTGAGGCCAGGTTGGATGGGGGCTTGGGCAGCCTGGTCTAGTGGGAGGTTTCCCTGCCCATGGCTGGGGGGTTGGAAATAGATGATCTGTAATGTCCCTTCCAACCCAATTTATTCTATGATTCTATATAGCAGATGTCTTGCCTTGTCTTTACACGCCACAAATGGTGTAGATGTATAGCTGGACACCTCTGCCAATTATCCAAGGTTTTACTAAATGGCACAACAGATTTAACAGGTAACAGCTAATTATTGGGTATGATAGTTCAGGCAATCAGCTCACTTCCTTAAAAAGAATAATAATAAGAAAAAAAGGTAATTTCTATCAAGGTGTTAAGCTGCAGAGAAATTGTAGTGCAATAGAAGGACAAGAATAGGATTGATTAGAAGCTATGATACGTTCACAGTTCATGCTGGGAATCTCTGGTAAGCACAATGCATCTTTAATGCAAATCAATACAGACAGTCTGACGATGGCCCTTGAGAAAGGAAGTGCAATCAAGCTGCCACTCCAAAAGACAGAGCCAGTCCACCAGTGAGTGCACGAGCTCTCTTCCCTACATCAACAGGACTGAAGAATTCGTCAGATAATTATGGCTGTTCAAATGATTTTTGTTGTTAAGTAGGCTGTGAAATTCAGGAAGATATTCTGGGTTTTGTCTTATAATGGCACAATTACTCATTGACAGAGCACAGTAGCATCATTGTGGGGAACCGCTACCAAACATCAGCCTCACAAGCTGCAGATGATGTATAATTTGAACAGAAGTTGTAAAGTTTTACCCATTCTGAGAGGTTCAAAACCCAACTCTCATCCCCCTGAAATTTTGCAACAGTTTTTTTGAAGAGAGAAGTTATAAAATGAAGGCACATGTACATCTACCTCCAGTCCTCCCAAATCTTATTTTCAGATGCTCAGCTGTAATTGTGTAGGCCCTGTTCACCAAAGAACACTAAGTGGGTAGTTGTTTTTACAACATTTACTCATTTATTTCAACACAGTGTCTATAGTTATATTTTCGTCTATGAAAAAATCTTCAACAGTTTCACTAAGACTCTCTGAAACATATGGTCCTAACTCTACTGGTTTTAGTAGCAAAATAGTGCTTGACTAAGCAGTGATATTCAACAAAGAAAAAAAAAACCCCTTACACTGAAAAGTCAGTAAACTTCTAAAACACAGTTTATGGTCCACATTCATTCAGAACCTTAAAGTGAACAGTTTCAAAAATAGGTTGAAGTAATTTCCCCTAGCCCCTATTCTCTCTAAATCCTTATGTAATTCAACTTGCAGGATTTTGAAATTAAAATTGTACGATAAAAAGCTTCCTGCTCCCCTAACAATCACATTTCACATTGATTTTTTTAAAGGCATTTCACTGATACTTTAAATGCCACCAACTACGTATAGGCACGCTATCAGCAGCAAGCCCTGCTCCTTTAGTTTGTACCAAATCCACGATGAGATGAGGATTGTATCAGCCCTTGCAAGAGATGGTTTTGGCCATTAACTGACCCAGTCCTTTTGTACCCCTGCCTCAATAAGTGTGGTGGAGGACAGGAGTCAGGAGGGGCACCTCTGAGATAATTTCAGACAGGTCCGATGGGAATAGTTTGAATTAACTCTTTGTGCCCAGGCCCTTAGATCATGAACAGCAAAATGCTCAAAGATGCTGAAATGAGCAGAAAGTTTCTGCATTATGTATGCACTCTGCCCTCCATATATCTTAAATGGGAGAAACATCCAGGGGGAGGGCAAAGTTAGTTAATTATTACATGGAGTAGTCCATGCAGTCTTTGAGACAAGGGGCTACAATTTCCCTTTGGCTTTTTTTCTATAATACTACACCAGTTTTCATCTGGTGAGACATCTGAAGATGCTAGATGATGAGAAGTTAGACACTCAAATTCACATGAAAGATCTTTATTAGAAAACACATTTGATTTTAAGCAGGTAATTTTTTATGGCAAACCCTGCCCTCCCTCCCAGACTTGCAAACAAGCAAGCATGAATTAATATATAGTGCTTAAAATTCACAAGGATAAATCATTCTTGGAGTTTAATTGACCACAGAGTTCTGAACAATTTGTTAAATGGTTTAAATACCTGTAAAGTTGTAAAAATGCTTTAAATGTTATTACTTCTGCACCTAAACTAAGGAACTTTAATTTGCCATATAAATATAAGTGCTTTCATATTCTGAGATGCTTAAAACTCATAGCTCCTATTAACTTTGAAAATTAAGATATTTAACCTCTGCTAAGCAAAAAACCAGTTTCCATGCTTCTAGTGTTTTCATCAAGTATATTTTTAGTATGGGATGGTATTTTGCTCCCCATAGTATAATTGTGGAAATAAAATTATCATTAACATGTATTTATTTACATTACATACACACTTAAAAATCAGCTAAAATCACTTTTAGGCAGGTTACTGCTTTATCTTACCATCTTACAGTTTAATGATTAACATGCACTTCTTTATTTTTTTTAAATTATTGATGTGTTAATTACATAAATATCCCACCACAAGGATGAATAGGAACTTTGCAGATGTGGGCTTTTTTACAATTTTTTAAAAAAAATTTATATTATTTTTATATGTGGGCTTTTTTTATTCCACCACACCATTTCTAAAGTATCCTACGGGGACACATAAAATTTACATTTAAAGGGAGCATAATATACCTAAGGGTTTTCTGAATTTTCTGTAGATAATCTGCCTTGTTGGAAGAAAAAAAATGAAATGAAACATTCTAGTGAAAAGCATATATATGTAAGTATGTAATTGTGTGTGTGTGAAGAAGTATACGTAGCCTACAGGAGGATATAAATAATGAGGAGGTTCCATCACAGAGAATAACTCATGCCAATAGAAAAATCAATCTAATATACCACAGATACAACATGCAGTGTAACAAATTCACTAATACTCAAATATGAGAAAATAAATTTGCAAAGTTAAGGAGTACTACATGGCAGAAAAAAATCCAAAAGATAGAAATAACACAATCACATAACGGTTTGGGTTGGAAGGCACCTTAAAGACCATAAAGTTCCAACCCCCAGCCATGGGCAGGGACACCTCCCACCAGACTAGGCTGCCCAAGGCCCCATCTGACCTGGCCTTGAACACCTCCAGGAATGGGGCAGCCACAGCTTCCCTAGGAAACCTGTACCAGTGCCTCACCACTCTCATTGCGAAGAATTTCTTCCTCATGTCTACTCTAAATCTTACCCCTTTCTAATNGAGGTGTTCCAGTCCTCTGATCATTTTCAAAGCCCTCCTCTGGACCCATTCCAAAGTCCACATCCTGAGTTCCAGGCCTCATGCTGAGGATTCCAGAACTGAACATAATACTCCAGGTGGGGTCATATGCAATCATGACCAGACCCCACAGCATGACATAATTTAAGAGTATAAAATATAATAATCCCCTTAGCATAAATCTGTTATAAGGACTCATGGTAGCTGTAATGAACTGCTTCATCAAATCCTAAACCTCAAAAGAAAAGCCAATTGACCCTCTTGTGATTCCCAATCCATGTCACTTGGCTTATTACATTAGACAGAAAAAAAAGTGGTAAGTGGGTTATTTGGCAGAACGAAAAGAAAATATAATTTGATAGCTTCCCTGTGTCTGTCTATGTATCATTAAGATAGGGAGGGGCAAAAAGAAGGGAAAAACTGATGACAAAAATATTAAGAGTCAAGAAGGTAAGGACAAAAGTGCAGGAGGTTAAGAAGTAAAGACAGATCAAGAAGTAAAATGTGTCCCTATAAAGCCATTACTCTTAGAAGTTAAACCCCAGGCACAATTTCCTATGACTGTCTCAGGCATAATGTATTCTTTATTGCTATAAAGAATACTGTGATGGCAAAGCTCAGAATTTACTGCTGGCACTTGGGAAGAGAGAAGATGGGAAGGCTTCTCGTTCAAAGATGGGTCAAGAAAAAGAAAAAGAATAAAAACAGAGGAAGACCAATGATATGTACTACTGTCCACAAGCAACTCATGAGTCTCTTGCAGAGCAGCAGCAAGCAATGCCTCCCAGGAGCTGAGGCATCCCCTGAAACAAAGATTTGTAGAAGATATATTATTGTAAGGGGGGAAAGGCCTCAGGACTTTAGAAATAAATAGAAAGACCAAGACTAAAAAGTCCATCTCACCTTTGGGGCATTTAGGATTTCTGTATATTCTGTATTTGAGGCTGGGCACTCTGTTTTCACACAGAAAGCTCTGCGGTCTAGGTTTTTATAGGAAAACCTTTATAAGAAAACTTGGCTTTATAGGCCACCAGCTCATGTGTGCATGAATCTCTATGTATGTATGTATATGTGGATAAACACAAAATTTAACTGGGCTCAGCCAATTGTGTACCATTTTTCTCTGTTAATCTAGGTCTTCCTTCATTACATGCATAATGAATTACTGAAGTCTTAAAATACATGTATTCAGTTTCTGGCTTTTCACATTGACCATGTGTACTTGGAACTTTTGGACAGCAAAAACAAAGTAAAAGAAACAACATGAAAGGCAGCATAGGTAGCATCCATATTAATTCCCTTCCCAGACTTCTCCCAAAACAGCATTTCTTCCTCAAAACTCTTCTATTCCCACATTGACAAGGGCACAGGAAAATTAACATCATTACCGTTGTATTACACAGTGGTACAGAAACTAAAGAGGAAAAGAGATATCTTGCCATTCCACAACATTATTGAAACCCATCTCCTTACTACGCACTTTGATCTCATATGTGCTTGCCCTGTATTTATGTCTCTAATTTACACTAGTTCTCAGCTTAAAAATCACCTCCAAGTGATTATTGTCCAGACTAGTCAAATCCCATACTGAGCTACATGGAGAAATGCACTAGCCAGTCAGGTTTCTGTTTCCAAGTTAGAACATTGGCTTTTCTAGCAATACAGAAATAGTCTGTAGAAAGTATCAGCTAATTGGAGTCTTATCTTCTTCAGAATGCAGTAGGGGATGGGACATATCCCACAAGACTCACTTGAAGTAACAGCTAC